>JAFEMH010002089.1:152500-378519 GCA_022495995.1 Adenophora triphylla var. japonica
TTACACCCTTCCCCCGTAAAACATTTTACGCCCTATCTCTGTAAAACATTTTACAGGAAAACATTTTCCGGAAAATATTTTACGTCGAAACAAACGAAGCCTAACACTGACACTTTTTTACACTGATACTTAATAATAAATGCTCTGACACTCTTTACATTGAATTTTTTTCATACTAACACTGACAATATCAAGGGAAACAAATCACTTTTTTTTTAACTTGCAAAAAAACGCGTTTTTGAAAGATTTTGGCCGAAAATATACTTCTACTTTGTATATAATGATAAATTTACTTAAATTTTAATTACAATTTTTTTATGTAATATACTTAGTATTGAAAAATCTAGAAGTCGTTATTTATTCTTCATTAAAAACAAGAATATGATCAATCAATAATAACTTTTAAGAGGGGTCAAAAGTAATAGAAGAGTAATCCTTTTAGTGATGATATAAACCCATCTATCTTTTTTCAAATATAAATTGATGCTGCTAAAAAGAGCGATTCAGCCTAAATTCAGCGATCGATTGTACTCCGGCAATTGAATAACCTGTAACAGAGACAAAAAACACGTAAACTAAGCCGGGGCTTCTCCGGCTAAGGCCCTCCGGCAGTAAGTATTTGTGTTTATAAAGAGAGAAATCAATTGATAGAATTTAGAGTCAAAAGATCACGTACCAAATAATCTGAAATATGGCATGTATTTATATGTTTAGCAATGTAGAATTCATGTTGGATAGGATTGCTTGTAGATGAGATTTGAATCATAAGATTATACTTGAGGAGTCCTTATTGGACTTGAATTTGGTAAGTGAGGTTGTTACAATCCTAGAGAGATTATAACTGCTCAATCTCCTAATTTGAATAGGAACGCATAATCTGCAACTCTACACGAAAGTCGAGATGGCCCTTTCCTCGTCATACGTAGTCTGGCCGGCTTACGATTAGCCGGGGAAGGGATAAGAGATGACTGGAGAGCTAGTCATGATGGTTTTGATAGCCGAGGAGGCCTCCTCATCGTCAAGGGAGATCATCTCGGCCTTGGAGGGAAGTTCTCCTCGGCACTCGACTTGGCCTTGTTCATTTCTCATTTTAAGCCTTGGTCGGCCTAACGAATGACGAGGTGACTTTGTACGAGGAAGCCCATGCCTCTCCTCGTATATGAGACTTGATGGATTATGTTTTAGGGCCCAATCCACTTAGGCCTTACCCGGATAAGCCCATGATCGTATCTCGGTTTATACTGTTCAGTGGCCCCCGACTTTCTAGCTCGGCTATGACGAGGAGAAAGTGATCTCGTCCTCGGCTTACGAGAATACGAACAGGCGTCACGTGGCTAGTGTCGCTTCAATATCTGTGTCGTTTCATTATCCATCGGTGAATAGTGCAATGGTGGGCGTGGTCCACGATGTCTGACACACGTCTTGGGAACCCACTATCCCATTTAATGCTAGGGGCAAGGACGGCGTTGTACCCGTTTGACCTGTTTCAATTTGGATTTGACCCATTTGTGAGGGTATAAAAACAGAGTTCCCCTTCAATTTCAACCTTTATCATCCTTGTGCATTTGAGAGCGAAAAATTGGGATTCAAAATCCGTTCGTGTTCATGAGCTTTGAGTGCCCAGAATTCCACCATCATTTGATTTGCTTGTTTGATTTCATCAATCTTCAACAACGCTCGAAGATCAATTGATTTGATATGCGAGCGAAGACGGATCTTTCAATATGCATAATTTGAACCATCTAAAACAGGAAGATGTTATTGGTTTGGATTTGCAGGATCATAAGCCATGACACATAGACCAAGCACTTAGTATCGTTAAGTGACCTGCTCTGATACCAATTGAAATTGTCACGACCAGAATCACAAGTGATATCCAAGGTGATAACAACACCAACGATAGCACTTGGGTTGGCACACACGCACTTCAAAAATAAAAATAATTTTGTAAATAGATTGTAGCGAATAATAACACCAAAATTATTTTTCTCAAGTTATATAAATAATATAACTTGAGGATGCCTCTTAGGCAAGACTATATAATCACTGTGAACAATGAATTTACAAAGCCGAAATGTTCCCTATAGCTATAACAATATGAGCTCTATGGAACAAGAGATAAAGAACGAAATCCAATCCTAGCCTACACACAACTTGATACCAAGGTAATCAAGTGCGTAATTACAAGGGAGGATGGATGAATCGAGCCACAAAGAACTCTATCTCTAAATGCTTGAAGGTGTGAAATGTGTAATTGGCATGTCTTCAAATGAATCCTTCCAAGCATATTTATAGTCTTTAATTACTTGAATGCTACTCAAATAAATAGCCTTGGGGCTGTATAGGACGTTGAGGGAGAATGGGGAGAGTGGTTGAGTTTGTTCCTCACTTCATGTGCCCACTTCCTCAATTGTAGCAACCGTGTGCTTGTTATCCAAGTCCATGCTTCAACGCCTTGTACTCCCAAGCTTTCTCCATGTTGTACTTTCTTTGAATCAACAACAACTCCTTTGAATAAGTCTCCACACGTTTTTAATGTTGCTAACACAAAGAAGGTCTTGAAACGATTTATGCATAAAATGTTATTTATGCATAAATCTTCCTTTTCCAAATTCCATCATGTTTCTAGCTCATTCTCCAATCATATTGCAACCTGAAATATGGACATACACCATAGACTATACAAATTATATTAGCACATTAGTACATAAATTAATAATCAAGAAATGTACAACTATGTAAATTCCAGCATAGGAAATCATCTGCGATATCATCTGGAATCTGGGAAATCATCTACGATATCATCTGCAATTTACACTAACAGACACCAATAAGCCGGCTTATTCTCATCACAAATGAATAGTGGCTCAGGCGCCCACTATGACATTAGGGCGCCGCGCCAACTAGCGCAAGTTGCCTCTGTTCCTGTCCACTCAGTGACATCCCTCTGCAGCAAATCTCACTTTACTGACAGAGCCTACCAGACGCAGATACGTGTACTAGGTTTAAGACAAAAATATCCTAAAGGCTGACGTCAGCGAGCCACTTATTATAAATATCAACCTTTGTCCCCATGGACAAGGTAAGTGCCAAATTATATTTATAAGCCACACTGTCTAAACCCTAAACACACAACTCAATTAAGACATTTCAAGTCTTATATCTCAGTCACAAACATCAGAGATCTTACTCTCACACCCGATGGCCTGAGCTGGATTAAACTCCGGCTTAGTCTCTGACGGTGCTCATTGTCTGTGTTATGTTCTAGGTACAAACCCAATATTCAAGCCAGATATCCTAAGCAAGCGAGACCCCTGAAAGTCGAGGCGTCATCAGATTAACAATTTCAAAGTCCTAAATTTTTAGGGTTTTAGAATTTTGGGGATTTGAGAATATAGAATAGGTGGCAGAGGTCACTACAAGGAAAACCGGATTTAGAGACGGAAAATTAGAGACGGGCGGAGTCTGTAGCTAATTTGGCGACAGATTAGTGACAGAACAAAAAATAAGAGACGGATTCGAATTCCGTCTCTAAATTAGAGACGGATTTAGATTTCGTCTCTAAATTAGAGACGAAATCTGAATCCGTCTCTAATTTAGAGACGAAATCCGAATCCGTCTCTAATTTAGAGACGAAATCTGATTCCGTCTCTAATTTAGAGACGGATTCAGATTCCGTCTCTAAATTTTAGAGACGGGTTTTGTATCTGTCTCTAAAATAGAGACAGATTCAGAATCCGTCTCTAAATTAGAGACAGATTCAAAATCCGTCTCTAAATTAGAGACAGATTCAAAATCCGTCTCTAAACTTTAGAGACAGATTCAGAATCCGTCTCTAAACTTTAGAGACAGATTTTAACCCGTCTCTAATTTAGAGACAGATTTTTGAATCCGTCTCTAATTTAGTGACAGATTCAACATCTGTCTCTAAAATTTAGAGACAGATTTAGTATCCGTCTCTAAATTTGACTTTTCTTCTATATACTTTCATTTGTTTAGTTTTTTTTCTATCTTTTTTTATATAACTTTTTCTAAAAACCCTAAATAATGGCACATATTTGTAACTCAATTTCCATTTGGATTTTGAGAAAAGTCATAAAGATGAAAGACACTTTAAATGTCATTTAGAATGTAGAAAAAAATTAAAAAAAAAAATGAGGTAGCCGTATACCATTTTCACAAGATCGGGACACATTCCTAAAAACCCTAAATAATGGCACATATTTGTAACTCAATTTCCATTTGGATTTTGAGAAAAGTCATAAAGATGAAAAACACTTTAAATGTCATTTATAATGTAGGAAAAAATAAAACAAAAATAAACGAGGTAGCCGTATACCATTTTCACAAGATCGGGACACATAAAACACTAAAAACCCTAAATAATGGCACATATTTGTAACTCAATTTCCATTTGGATTTTGAGGAAAACCATAGAGATGAAAAACACTTTAAATGTCATTTAGAATGTAGAAAAAAATTAAAAAAAAATAAACGAGGTAGCCGTATACCATTTTCACAAGATCGGGACATATTCCTTAAAACCCTAAATAATGACACATATTTGTAACTCAATTTCCATTTGGATTTTGAGGAAAGTCATAAAGATGAAAAACACTTTAAATGTCATTTAAAATGTAGAAAAAAATAAAAAAAAATAAACGAGGTAGTCGTATACCATTTTCACAAGATCGGGACACATTCCTTAAAACCCTAAATAATGACACATATTTGTAACTCAATTTCCATTTGGATTTTGAGGAAATTCATAAAGATGAAAAACACTTTAAATGTCATTTATAATGTAGAAAAAAATTAAAAAAAATAAACGAGGTAGCCGTATACCATTTTCACAAGATCGGGACACATTCCTTAAAACCCTAAATAATGGCACATATTTGTAACTCAATTTCCATTTGGATTTTGAGGAAAGTCATAAAGATGAAAAACACTTTAAATGTCATTTAGAATGTAGAAAAAAATTAAAAAAAAATAAATGAGGTAGCCGTATACCATTTTCACAAGATCAGGACACATTCCTTAAAACCCTAAATAATGGCACATATTTGTAACTCAATTTTCATTTGGATTTTGAGAAAAGTCATAAAGATGAAAAACACTTTAAATGTCATTTATAATGTAGGAAAAAATAAAACAAAAATAAACGAGGTAGCCGTATACCATTTTCACAAGATCGGGACACATAAAATACTAAAAACCCTAAATAATGGCACATATTTGTAACTCAATTTCCATTTGGATTTTGAGGAAAATCATAGAGATGAAAAACACTTTAAATGTCATTTAGAATTTAGAAAAAAATTAAAAAAAAAATAAACGAGGTAGCCGTATACCATTTTCACAAGATCGGGACACATTCCGTAAAACCCTAAATAATGGCACATATTTGTAACTCAATTTCCATTTGGATTTTGAGGAAAGTCATAAAGATGAAAAACACTTTAAATGTCATTTAAAATGTATAAAAAGATTAAAAAAAAAATAAACGAGGTAGTCGTATACCATTTTCACAAGATCGGGACACATTCCTTAAAACCTAAATAATGACACATATTTGTAACTCAATTTTCATTTGGATTTTGAGAAAATTCATAAAGATGAAAAACACTTTAAATGTCATTTATAATGTAGAAAATAATTAAAAAAAAATAAACGAGGTAGCCGTATACCATTTTCATAAGATCGGGACACATTCCTTAAAACCCTAAATAATGGCACATATTTGTAACTCAATTTCCATTTGGATTTTGAGGAAAGTCATAAAGATGAAAAACACTTTAATGTCATTTAGAATGTATAAAAAAATTAAAAAAAAATAAATGAGGTAGCCGTATACCATTTTCACAAGATCGGGACACATAAAACCCTAAAAACCCTAAATAATGACACATATTTGTAACTCAATTTCCATTTGGATTTTGAGGAAAATCATAGAGATGAAAAACACTTTAAATGTCATTTAGAATGTAGAAAAAAATTAAAAAAAATAAACGAGGTAGCCGTATACCATTTTGACAATAACATCATTATTAGTCTTATTATTAAGTATTATTACTAATTACTATTTTCTTTAAAGATTAAATTATTGTCATTGTTAATAAGTATTTTTTTATAATTTATTATTATCAATTATTACTTGGGTATATTAATATTTTTTAGAAGTTTAAATTATTAAATTATTATTAATAAATTTAAAATAATTAAATTAATGAATATTATTATTAATTAATAACATTATTATTTTTGATGTTATATATTATTACTAGTTATTATTAATATTATTATTAATTATATAATAATAATTATTAATATATTCAATTATATAATTGAATAATTAACAATAACATCATTATTAGTCTTATTATTAAATAATATTACTAATTATATGATAATGTTATTATTCTTGATATTAGGCATATTACTATAACTAAAATTTTGGATAAATCAAATAAAAGCATGTAAATATTTTAGATAACTTTTTGTAAATTTCAGTAATAAAAAAAATCTAAAATATTTTTTCCTATTCAATAAAAAATAATAAAAATTTCTAATTATTATTAATACTATTACTGATTATATAATTAATATTAATATTAATTAATTAATTATTTATATAATTAATAATTTATTAATAATATTATTAATAATAAATATTATTATTCTTAATATTAGACATAAATATTTTAGTTATTGTATAATATAGTGTGAAATAAATATAAGTACGTGTGATGTGGCATTGTTTGATTGGATTTTAAAATTTCACGCGGATTATGGCCAAAGCAAGATTCAACCGTTCATAACAATAAATCAAATGGCCCATATTAATCCACACAAACCCATTTACTCCCTCTCCCTATTTCTCTCTCTCTCTCTCTTCATTTAGACATTTAGAAAGCACGGTTCTCTCTCTCTCTCATTTCCCTCACCGTCTCCTTCGTTCTTTCGACCTCCGCCTGCGCCGCCATCCATTGAGTAGCACCTTCGCCCTCCGTCACTCTCTCTATTTCTCTCCCTTCAACAAACACAAACAGCCTCCCCATTTTTCTCTTCACCTTACGCCGCCACCACTACCATTCCCTCTTCCTCTCTCGTCTCCGACGATGGAAACGGTTCGCATTCCGTCTTCGCCACAGATCTGGTATGAAAACACTCCGTCTCTCCCTCTATTTTGATTTCGCACGATTGTTTCTTCATCTCTGTTTTGATTTCGCACGATTTCTTCATCTCTGTTCTGATTTCGTTTTGATTGTAGATGGGGCTGCAACGGTTACGGTGGTGAATGGTCGATGGGGATGCCGTGAGTACCGGTGGTTATTTGTAAGACAAAGGAGATTGATCGTTTCTTCAATCTTGTTTTGATTTCGTTTTTGATTCTTCAATCTCTGTTTTGATGGTGGTTGTGAATGTATGTGGTTTGATGTGGTTGTGTGATGGTGGTGAATGGACGACGGTGGTGAATGGTCACGATGGATGGCGGTGGTCGCTGGTGGTGAATATTGAGGACGGATTTGGGTAGAATTGAAGTTGAGGGGGGCAAAGTGTAACTTTGAATTGTCAAGGACTGATTTAGAATTAATAAAATTAAGGGACTGATTTGAAAAAAAAATATTAAGGGATTGATTTGAGAATAAGAAAAATCAAGGGACTGATTTAATATCTATTTAAAAATATATACAAATATATATATATATATATATATATATATATATATATATATATATATATATATATATATATATGTAAGATATATTAGTATAATTTTTTTTTAAATTGTCAATTTAGCCACGGAAATATCCGTCGCTAAAATGGTTCGAAAATAAAACGAGAATTTAAATAGAGACAAAAAATCTGTCGCTAATCCGTAGACGGTCATATTTGTAGCTAATTTAGACACGGACATATCTGTCTCTAATTTAGAGACGACCATATCTGTCTCTAAATTAGAGACGGATCTAAATTAGAGACGGACATATCCGTCTCTAAAATAGCTACAAAATAGCGACGCCCAATTTAGCGACAAATCTGCACCCACGGAATAGCTACGGAACAAATCCGTAGCTAAACACGATTTAGCTACGGAATCTTCATTTTAGCTACGAAATTTATCGTAGCTAAAATCGATTTTCCTTGTAGTGGGTAGAGATGATGAAGGGAGAGAAAGATATACGTGAACTTAGTTTCAGATGCAATGTCGGATGCCGTAAAGACAGGGATGACGACAACCAATGCCGACTGATTCCTCCGGTTAACTGCGTCGTCTGCTGCTTGTGTTCGATTTTTGGTGAATTGCGGGCGAATTTGGGTGCTTTCTGTGTAACTGTGTGTTTCGGAGGTGACTCCTTATATAGTTAGGTTTGATTGTATATTTTGAGGGGGGTCATGTGCATTTTTTCAGGGCTTAAGTAAAAAAAATAAAAAAAAATTAAGGAACAAAATTGAATAGACAAGAAAGTTAGGGGGTCCGTCGACCCCCATTACTGAACGTAGATCTGCCATTGGGTGAAAGAAAAGATGTCGAATACAAGTGTAAAGATGGATTCTCATGACACTTAGGGTTTTTGGGGGGGCTAGATAAGAACCATCTATGAATTTGTAAAGATCAAGACCAAGCAGGGTGGCCTCAATCTGAGTTTTCCAGGAGATGAAGTTGGTTGGGGTTAATTTGAGAACGTGAGAGAGGGATACAACGACAAGAGGGACTGAAGGCTCGGCGGAATTGTGAAGAATCTGGAAGTCGGCAGTAGCCATTGAAGAAGGTAGGAGGAGAAGAAAAAAAAATTAAGATCTGAGGGCTTTGATACCATATAGAAACGAGAGAGAAGAAGGAAGGAAAAACTTATATTATTATTGAATTATTAAAGAGTATATATACACAAACCTTAAGCTACAGTATGAAAAGGATAATTACATATGGAAAAGATAATTACAGAATAATTAAGAATATATACAAAAACTAAACTTTGGTAAGTGTATCAATCTCTAATAATTAAGTGGTCCAAAAGTTACAATTAGAAGGAGGATTCAACCTCTCTTTGCTTTTAAGTTGGAATATTTTTTTCTTTGGGTTACTAGGACTGGCTTTGAGATTAAGCTGCCAAAGTGCAAGTTCTCTCTCTCTCTCTCTCTCTCTCTCTCTCTCATATATAGATAGATACATGCACGAGCTCAATCTTAAAAATTTCGAATATAATCCCTAGAAATCAAGAGTTTCAAAAAGGATTTCCAATTTCAAAGTCCTAAATTTTTAGGGTTTTAAAATTTTGAAAATTTGAGAATAGAATCAGAGGTAGATGTAGGGATGAATTCAATAATTATCTAAATAAGTTAGGGGTCAGTTGACCCTGACCCCCCACCGGTGACGTAGATCCACCACCGGGAGAAAGAAAGATGTCGAATACAAGTGTAAAGATGGATTCCCATGTCACTCAATAACATTGAGGTAAGGAGGAGAGAAAAGTTAATTAAGTGGTCCAAAAGTTACAATTAGAAGGAGGATTCAACCTCTCTTTGCTTTTAAGCTGCCAAAGTGCAAGTTTTCTCTCTCCCTCTCTCCCTCTCATTCTAAGATATATAGATAGATACATGCACAAACTCAATCTTGATAAATGCATGAACAAACTAACTAACTAATGTTGTGCTCACAAATGAAGATTGATTTAAGAGAACCAAATCAATTGCTTGTTGAGTGTACAAATGTTGCTTTGAATGTAGAATGGTTCTTGTATAGCTTTCTCTAATATATACTTTCTCACTAATTCTACACTCCGTATTTTCTAACAGCAACATCATCAAAAGAAAAGATGTGTAAATGTTCTTGTTTTTCACCTTCTAAACATTTAGTATTGCTAATATAAAACAACTAGTAAAACAAATTTGGTAAAAATATTCATTTTAAATTTGTATGTCAATAAAAATATATTGTATTTTTTTTAATATAAAAAATTGTTGGAAGACTTGAATAATTAAAACTGATTATCTTTTTGGAAGGAAAAATAGAAAATGAAAACCTAGTCTAGTCTAGTCTAGTCTAGTCTAGTCTAGAACACCCACCCTAACAAATTAATATTACTATCCATTGCGTTAATAAACTATTGGTAGTAGTAGTAGTGGGCGAACGTATTATAACTTGCGGGTTCCAATAAAAAACAAGTTGGCTGGCCAAACCAGAATAATATCTATATTTACACGCTTCCTCCACCGTCTCTTCTTAAAATACACTATATTTCATTTTGAATATCCACACTTTCAAAATCAAAATGAATTATTTTTAATAATTTTTTATTCATTTAACCTATTTTTTATAATCACAATAACTATATATTTACTATTTTCACCTCACTTTTCATTTTCACAACACTTATTTCACTATACATTTTTCTTAATTATCGTGAACGACCCATTTTGTGTCTTTTTAGACAGTGGCAGATTCAGAATTTTTAGTAAACGTGGGCCAAAAAATTAACGTCACGAATTATCGTTTTTGATACGAAAAAGTATTTTATAACTAGTAAATTAACAAAATTTTATTGAAATTCATATCTGAAATTACTTTTGATTCTTTCTTCTAGTTATATTTTTAAAAATATTTGATGTTTCAATTAATACTAAAATCTATTTAATCCTATAATCACAAAATTGAATATAAAAGTTATGGAAAGTAAATACTACCATATGACAAAAAACTTTTCAAATTTATTTTTGATCAAGACAATTTAAAAAATAAATAATAATTTGGTCATTGAATTTTGGACAAAGGGAGTACAATGAACGAAGTATCCTTAACTTTTTTGAAAGTATTTATAGTAAATTGAGAATGAAATAATGAAAATTTCAATCCCAAACTGCTACAAATTTATTGGAATATCAATGTAATTATTGATATCAACAAAATAAATTTGAGTTAAAAATGAAACTATATTATGTTTGTAAAGAATCAATCAACAAAAAAATCTTATCCGTTCTATCCTATATTATATCCATATACTTTCATTTTTTTTCCAACTCAATTTAATTTTATGGTTTTTAATTATTTTATCCATAAATAATGACGAAGCATAAATAGTGTTTATAACAATCATGTCCTCATAAAATTTCATATAATAATAATAAAAAATCATTAATCTACTTTTTATTCATTTACTTAACGAATAGTATTTTGGAAAATATCACCATCTCACTATAATTGTTACCCATTTTGCCTTAATTTTCTAAAAATTGTATAAAAGTCAAAATAAGAACTTTAAAATGGGACGAAGAAAATATTATTAAAGACTAAAAATTATATAGAAATGGAGGAGGTTAGTGTTGTTTGTCCTGAATTTTAATTTATTCATAAACCAAAATTCAAAACCTGAAAAAAAAAAAAAAAAAAAACTGTTTTGAAAATTGAGTGTGGGTCATGGCCCACTCTCACCCTAACATATCACCGCCGCTGTTTTCGGATAGTACGGAGGGACTAGGGAGTACTCCCTCCGTCCCGGAGAACTTTACCCCTTTACTATTGAGAATGAAAAATAAGAAATAATGTAATTAAAGTATGTGTTGTGAGTTGGAGGAGAGAGAATGAGTGGAGAGAATAGTAAATTTGAAAAGTGTTGTGAGTGGGAGGAGAGAGAATGATTGGAGAGAATAGTAAATTTTTTTTCCTTTTTAGGAAAGTGGGACTTTAAAGTGGGACGCCCAAAATAGTAAAAGGGGTAATGTTTTATGGGACAGAGGGAGTATATATTACTAGCCTAAGCCCGTGTCCAAGGTCACGTTTTTTGATTTTGTTTTTTTTTTTTAATTTTTTTTTTTAATTAAAATTTTTTTTTTTAAGGGCAAAATGGAAAAGAGATAAATGTATGAGGGCAAAATGAAAAATTTCGCCCATATAACTGTTCATACTACTGTTCAAAAGAAGAGTTTGTTTTATACTATAGATAGCAAGATACTGAGTTTCCCTCATAAAAATATCACTATCAATATCAATATCAATATCAATATCAATAGGGGGTAAAATTGTGACTAAAAAAAACAATGATGTTGTAATTTTTGGCACAAGAAAGGGCAAATTTGTTATTGTGCTGGTTAAGAGTGACATTGTTTGGATTTTTTTTCAAATAATGCTGTTTGAAAAAATTATTTTTTGAAAAAATTATTTTTTAAAATGACTTACTGTTCAAAGTTTTGCCCAAAATATCCCACTTTTTGAAACTCGCTACACCTTATAGCGAGTTTGACTTTGACATGTCAAACTCGCTACACGGTGTAGCGAGTTCTATGTAATTAATTTTGCCAGTTCGTAATCAATTACCCTAATTAAGTTTCTCCAAACTCGCTATATACGGTGTAGCGAGTTATTAAAAATCCTTTTCCCCTTCCAGTTTTCCAGTTTACAGTCTTTATAAAATAAAAACAAAAAAAAAACCCTAAGTTTTCTAAGTCCAGCTGCCGGCCAAGCAAGGAGAAGAAGAAGAAACAAGAGCCAAAACCTTGATTTTGCCATTCAAATTCAAAATTTTATAATTGTAAGTTTATATTCTTGTATTTTACTTTATTTTGTGTTGAATTTAGCTTTGATTTTATTATTTATTTACTTGCAATTTAGATTTTTTTTTTTTGATTTTTTTGATGAAATTGTAAAAATATATTAATTTAGTCTCAAATATGTGACTAATTTGTGTCCCAATCCAAAATTTTGAGATAATAATTAATGTTTATTAGTTTACTTGCAATTTAGATTTTTTTTTGATGACATTGTAAAAATATATTAGTTTACTTGCAAATTAGAATTTTTAATTTAATATTGTTACTTTATTTGTGCAAGAATATTGGAAAAAAAGAATTATTAACTTCTTATCAAATTTTTTATAGAAAATTATTAATTAATTTTCTTATGTAGAATGATTTTTTTTTGTCCGTCCTTATATAAAATGACTTTTAAGTAATAAAAAAGTAATAATAATGATTATTAATTACTGAAAAAAAGACTTATTACTTATTTAACATTTTTACTTTATATGGTTTATATAAAATGACTTGCAATTTAGGATTTTTAATTTAATATTGTTACTTTAAATTTGAATATATTAAATATGCATAAAAATGTTTTATATTTAAGTAATATACGGAAAAGTGGAAACTTTTAAAATTTACTTATTATTTTTTCAAAATTAAATATTATTTTTCAAAAATAAATAATCTATTATTTTTTTTCAAAAAATAATTGAAGATCCTAGACTTTATTATTTATTGAAGTAAGATCCTAGACTTAATTATTTAGGGTTAATGACAATTTATGGCCTGTAGTATAGGAACGGTACCACATTGGAGCCTGAAGTCTTAAAACTGTCAATTTAGGGCCCAAAGTTGCAATTTTGATCAATTTGGGATTTTTTGACGTTTTCCGTAAAAAAAAGCCGTTAAGTGACCACGTGCGATGCACATGAGATTCAGTGAGGGCATTTTGGTCATTTCGCGTTCAGGCCCAGACTTCAGGCCCTAAATTGTCATTTTTCCTACAAAATAATAAATAAAAATATTTAGTTTTTTTTCTAATAATTTAAATTACTAATTATTTTGCTTCAAAAAAAAATTACTAATTATTTTAGAGTGGATAATTTATAAAATATATAAATAAAAATAGATTAAATAAAATAAATATTTAAAAAAAATTACTAATTATATATTTAAAGATGGAATAATGTAGTAAGTGTTATTATACCTAAACTAAAATTAAATATTTCGTTTTAATACTTAATTTTACATTTTATAGTTTTACAATTATAAGTTGGATAAAATAAATTACATAATGAATACAAATAAAAGATACTACTATTATCAAAAAATAAAAAAAGAAAAGAAAAATCTTTCCCATTTCATCTCCTTCCAGCCTCCACAACGAACACCCCAATAGCCTCCGGCCTCTCCCCTCATCCCGTTCCCCAATTTCCCCCACTGCCATCACTCACCAACACTACTAATAAAACCACCATCCACCACCCATCACCACCAAAATCATCACCATAAATTTTGAAGAAACCTATCAACAATCTGAACAAATAAAATTAGAAATTCAAACTAAATTAACAAACCAATGTCAATTCCTTTTAAATCAAAATCCAGATCCTCAAAGAGAAGGAGAGAGAGATTTTGAGAGAGAGAAGGCGGCGGACATGGAGGTGCCGGGATTAATGGGGGTGTGGAGGACGATTTGGTGGGGAAGGAGACGGGATGGAAGGGGGGAGAGATTTGGGGACGATTTGTTGCGTCTTTCCATGGCGACGTCCCACAAATCGTTGCCGATGTGCTTAGGGCGGCCATGGAAGGCTTTGATAATACTGAATTACTTTCTCTCTCTATCTCTATGCTCTTTTTTTTTGGGCCTGAACGCAAAATGACCAAAATGCCCTCACTGAATCTCACGTGCATATCACATGGTCACTTAATGGCCTTTTTTGACGAAAAACGTCAAAAAGCCCTAAATTGATCAAAATTGTAACTTTGGGTCCTAAATTGACAATTTTAAGACTTCAGGCCCCAATGTGATACCACCCCTATACTATAGTCCCTAAATTGTCATTAACCCTATTATTTATTGGGGAAATGACAATTTAGGGCCTGAACACGTAGGGTTTTCGGTGGTGGAGGGCCTGGTAAATTTTTTTGGTCGCATCAGGGCTTCATATGTAAAATTATCGCCAGTTAAGGGCTTTTTGACGAAATTCGTTAGAAAAGTCGATTAAGTGACATGTGTCGCGCACGTGATTAACAAATTGATTCAAAAGAACAATTTACTTATTTAAAAAAGAAGTACTTATAAGGTATATAGGTTGGAAACCGCTTGTTCAAACTTTAAAAAAAAAATAAAAATCGCATGCTATTTATCAAAACCGCATGAGGATTACTCTTGAAGTATTACTTAGTATATAGGCTGAAAACCAAGACCTTCCCCACTGGCTCTTCTTGAAAGTGTGGGATAACTTTGAATTACAATGCCACGTACTAGTAATTACACTTTTGTATTCTCTTGTTTATTTTCTTGCCTCGTAGAACAATAACCACGTACCTATAAAGTATTTAGGAAATAATAACTATTCAAAAGAGTCAAATTTTACTGACGTAGCAATACTTGTACTATGTAGGAAATAATGAATATAGAAGAAACACATTTTACAAAAAAATGATTATTAATTATCAACCTTGATATTGAAATAAATAGATGGATGCCTTCATTGATCCCAGGCCTATCGATGCCTCTTTTCTGACCCAACATGGGAACCATAGAGCTCGGTTTATTTGGGACGAGCAGGAGGTCGCTAGTCCCCTGTCTTTTCATCGTGGTACCTCCTTGCCGGCTGTATTAGCTCCTAGGATATTGTCCAGACTGGCGGAGTGCGGCTTTAGTGGAGTTCACTACATAGGGAGAGTTCAGTACGATTATGGGTTGCTGGAGGCTTTGATCGAGAGATGGCATCCGGAGACCCATACATTCCACCTCCCGGTTGGTGAGATGACGATCACCCTAGAGGATATCGGCATGATTTCTGGGTTGCTGATTGATGGGGATGCTGTTACTGATACTGGGTTCCCAACACATTTAGACTGGCGGGGTGTCTGTCAGGAGTTTTTAGGGGATGTCCCTGATCCCGGAGATATAGATGGGAGTAGTCTGAAGCTCAGGTGGATTACGACCCATTTCCCACACTTCGATGACCTCGCCGATGATACTGCTCTAGAGATTGTGGATAGGTACGTACGGGCATATATCATGCTCGCCTTGGGTTCTACGGTCATGCCTGATCGTACGAACAACAAGGTTAAGTTGTGTTATCTTCCTCTGCTTGCAGATGTTTCCAGGGTCAGCCAGTACAGTTGGGGGAGTGCGTCGCTCGCTTTCCTATATCGAGAGCTGTGTAGTGCGACTAACCCTCAGACGAGACAGTGCGGAGAATTTCTCAACGTTCTACAGGTATGTTTATCTCATTTTAATGTTCATTATGTTGTTGTTTTTAAGTTTGATTTCAAATTAGCGATATTATTTATAGTATTTGATATAGATTTAATTGATATAGATTTGGGCTTGGGAGCAGTTGAGATGTGTGCAACTGCATATCCGTAGTCGATTCAGAGATTCGGACTACGTGCTCATGCCCCTCGGATGCAGGTATACATATATCATACGTTATTTACTCGTCATTATTTTTTTTTACTTTTTCTTATAATTATTCAGTTTATGAAATTTCAGCCGGACCTAGGCATCACTGAATCTGACGGAGGTTACTGCACATAACCTGCGAGGCTATCGAGATCAGCTGGCTGCTCTAACCGATGATCAGATTGTGTGGCAGCCTTATGCAGAGAGATACACTCCTCCCTACTGCACTCAGGGTGAAGACGTATGGTTGGCGAAGGTCCCTCTCGTATGCTTTGAGAGGATCGAGTAGAATCTGTCGGATCGCGTTATGAGGCAATTTGGCCTGATGCAGGGGGTCCCAGATCCGTGCAACACTAGCCCGGACTTGCACAGTTGTGATCAACGGGGAAACAATACCGTTATTTGGAGCGTCCGCCATCAACAACATATTGCACTCTGGGAACAACGGCGACAATATCTGGTTTCCGGGGTCTACGACATTCACGATATGCGTTACACCGATCCATATATGATATGGTATCGGAGCATAACGTATATGTTTGTCCAGAACCTCACTCATATAGAGGAGGCTTGATACCGGTCGGCTGCCCCTGCCTTAGAGCTTATGGTAAGTTTTTACATTTTTCAAGTTATTATTTCTAGTTTTTTTTTTTAACAAAACATCAATTATTAACTTATGCTCTCGTACTTATATATATTTTTGATATAAAAACAGGTGCAGACCCTTCAGCGCTTGCATGTCGACAATGAGATAGAGGAGCATCCCAGACAAGCTTCAATGCGGGCGACTATTACACACGGGTTCACGGGAGTTATGGAGCTCCAACGCCTTCAGTCTGTTGCAGCACCTCCGCCACCGGTAGATCGCACACATGGGGTAGAACAACCTCGACAACGTCGGGTTAGACGTCATGGATAGGCACAACCACCACCCCAAATGGACTTGCACGACGAGCCAGAGCCCGACCCCGAGCCCGAGCCTCAAGCGCAGACCCAGACCCAGGATTATGGATAATATGAATGGCAGTCATAGTGAGGGGATGGGGTGGCTGGGGGAGTGGGAGTGGGGGTGGCTGGGGGAGTGGGAGTGGGGGTGGCTGGGGGGAGTGGGAGTAGGTGGGAGAGTGAGAATGGGAGTGGGAGTAGGTGGAGTGCCCAGGCAGACCCTTCCCCTGGATCATCCACTATGGGCTTCAGACTATATACGAGTGTAAGTGGCTTTAGGGTTCCTTCTTCTACATTACAAGCAGGGCTCCGCCCCTTCTCCGATCCGACTGAGACTACCCCTGCTCAACGGGAGGAAGAGATGATTAGAAGAGGGTCTCGACAGCGGAATCCGATGTGTAAGTACACCCCGTCTGCCTATGATATGAGGTAGCGAGTTCACTTTTTTTTTTTTATTTAGATGTAATGA
The DNA here is from genome assembly GCA_022495995.1 of Adenophora triphylla var. japonica. NCBI lineage: Eukaryota > Viridiplantae > Streptophyta > Magnoliopsida > Asterales > Campanulaceae > Adenophora > Adenophora triphylla. The sequence goes on from JAFEMH010002089.1 coordinate 170,074, forward strand.
AACTTTGTAGTATTAATTTTTATTTAGATATTTGTATTTGTAATAACTGAAACTATGATTTTTTTAGTTTTTATTTGGATATTTGCATTTTATTTATTTTTACACTTTCTACATATTTATGTAGATGTATAAGTGTGTTTTATGGTATTTTGATTGGATATGGGATTTTGGATATGAAATTTTGTTTGGTTTGGTTTGGTTGTTTGCAGCAGGTTGTTTGTTGTTTGCAGCATGTTATTTGATTTGGTTTTGGTTTGGTTGTTTGCAGCAGGTGAGTATGTTTTGATTTGGTTGTTTGCAGGTGGCTGCTGAAGATTGTTGCTGCTGTGGAATGAAGTTCAAGTGAACTCGCTACATGGTGTGGCGATTTCACTAAACTCGCTACACCGTGTAGCGAGTTTAGTGAAATCGCCACACCATGTAGCGAGTTCACTTGAACATGCACAAAAATGTTGCTCTCTGATACACTCATCCCTTTTATGGGGAATAATTGGTTTAGCAGGGGACGACTCGTCCTCTGGACTAATTTTCTGAATTTCCTTGGATTTGTTCTGACTTTTCTTTCTTGGCCCAATTTCCTTGGATTTGTTCACTAACCTCTTTTTCTTTTCTTTTTTAGTGAATTTTGTTAAATAATTTAATTTAATTAGTATAATGAAAATACAATTATTATTGATATACCACTATAAATAATATCAATTATAATTTTTAAATATTCATAAAAATAACTAAAGTAGTTTTTAAAAATTGGTTAAAATTCAATCAAAAATCAAAATTAAAACTACAACGGATAAAAAGAATAAATATGCACCAAACACATGAATTTATTACGAAATCACTCCAAATTACATCAAGTTTTCAAGTTTAATGAAAATTACATAAAATGAAACTGCAACTGAAACTGAATCCAATTCAAACCAAACATAAATTACATGAAAAACATTCTGCTACTCCCTAATGTTCGGGCATCTACGACAATTGTGCCCTTCTTGATGGCAATGATGAACACAGAGTCTTTCGTTTATTTGCTTGAAAGTCCATAGAATTTCGAAAGCGTCTTGATCTAGGTCATCCGGACTTCGCAGAACGTCGAAGTAGGGGATTAGGGGAAAAAATGGGCACCAAACAATCCACACCCTAATAGTCCTAGTCCTCATGCTCAATTGGTTCGAATGTCCCCTTTCATGTCTTGTAGTATTCCACAATGATGTACTCCCTCCGTCCCATTAAGCTTAAGAAGATTCCATTTTGCGCGGGAATTAAGGAATATTATTATAGTATTAGGAGAGAGAATGAGTGGAAGAAGTGTTGTGAGTGTGAAAAATTAAATAGGAGAGAGAATGAGTGGAGGGAATAGTAAATTATAATGTGTTGTGAGTATTAAAATAATGTAGGAGAGAGAATGAGTGGAGAGAATAGTGATTTAAGGTTTCCTTTTTGGGATTTCTTAAGAGTTATGGGACGCCCAAAATAGAAAGTTTTCTTAAGACTTATGGGACAGAGGGAGTATAATCGAGGAACAAAATCTCGACCATCAAGATGTTGTGCAGAACAACATGCAAGAAGATGGGAACAAAAGGCATGTGATAGGCAACCCATTTACCACATGTCTAGGTACGCTCATTAAGTCGGACAATCTGGATATTTCCTCCGTGATCACCCTGACGTGCGGTTGTCACTTGATACACCCCCATTTCGTGATTGTTGAACCTCCTGACCTGATGTGTTGCTCCTTTCGCGGTGTTCTTTAAGTAGTGATAATGGACTTTCTGGCTGAATTGGTGTAAGGGATTGATGTTAGGGTTATTAGGATTACCTCCTAAGGCATTAAGTGAAAATCCATGCCTTACTTGAAAGTACTCCACACAACGGTAGAAGGCAGTTTCAACAATTATTGTGATTGGCATCCCACGGGCTCCCTTCATCACACCATTGAAAACCTCAGACACGTTGGTAGTCATGATGCCATATCTGTAACCACCATCGTGTGCCAATGTCCATTTTTTGGCATCCAAATTCTGAAACCATGCAATTGCCTCGGGGTTAATTCCACGGATACTCTCTAAGATAGATTTCAATTTTCTATCTTGAGTTTCTCTACCCGCTCTCCAAAACAGATACTTCAACCCTTCCCCTCTATGCTTTTCCAAGAAATTTGCTCGCATATGTCTCAAGCAAAATCGATGATGCACATTTGGCCACCACGTATCTTCGGTTATAGTCTTAAGAATGCCATGATGACGGTTAGATATCAAACATACTTCACGACTCTTGATAATATGCTTGCAAAGCAGATATAAGAACCAACGCCAGTTCGTCCAGTTCTCCTTTTCGTCCAGTTCTCCTTTTCAACAACGGCAATCAGTATTACCCCTTTATATCTACCATGCATAAATGTTCCATCCACATAAATGACAAGCCAACAATGAGAGAAAGCTTCAATGCAAGGCCCAAATGCCTAGAATACCTGTCAAAACATGTGTAACTCACCGACAGGATGAGGAGGTAGAGAGTACTCAACAATTGTCCTCGGATTGTATTTTTGAATGGCTGCTAGGACGCGGGGTAACCTTCTATAAGATTTCTCTCAATCTCCAAAAACCTCTGCAATGCCCTTCTACTTTCCACACCATGCCTTCTTGTAGGTAATTACCTTTCCGAAGCTCTTAGAGATGTGTGCAATGATGACTCCAACCTTGACATCTGAATCGGCCTTAATAAGACCAACAACTTTCTGACCGATAAATTTGGCATCTAGGTTGGGGTGATCTCGACTTTCTCCAGAATATAAGCAGCAATGAGGAGCCTTATACTTGATCAGTTCCCAATGGCCAAACTTCCTCCTACTCACACGAACATAAAAATTGCATGGATAATTTTTCAATAGACACTCAATTACCCATGTGTGAGGTGTCCTCTTTCTTACCTTGAACCTGAGATTGGTGTGAATATGGTACCTTTTTATATCAAATTGTGTCTCGCTCTTGCCAGAAAGGCATATCCCTTTAGCAATTGCATGTTTTTTGGGATCCCAAACTGGAAAACTATGTGCATTATCGTAATCAATCAAGCCTTGTTCTTGTCGAGTAGAAGTACCAATATCAATGTAAAATGGATAATCCGCTTTCTCATATCTTTGATTTTCCGGCACTTCATAATGAACAAGAGGTGCTTCCACATCATCATCAATTGCCCCATCATCACCGCGTCCCAAATCGACATCAGAATCACTACTACCCTCCTCATATTCATCATCATCATCATCCTCTAGCATTGCATCTACATCAGTGTGTACTTCCTCTTCTTCATAATCAACATCATCTTCCGAACTGACCTCATTAACATGATCATTATGCCCAAATGCCCGATCATCATTAATAGGATCATTACGCCCAAATGCCCCATCATCATAACTTGTTATTTGGGTTGATACAAGTATTTGGGAACTTGGACCAACCCCTGCATCATGGTTACCACTTGGTGAATACCCATAAATGGTCTCTGTGTGCCGTGTTTCAAACTCTGGATTAGGTCGATTTTCAATCAATTTTACAACCACATACAGCTGCAAATTTCCAATCCCCCCAAATTTTGCAAATTGGTCGAACATTATATCCATACACGCATCATCTTCAATACGGAAAGAAAAGTACTCATCAATCCCGCTATCAAAAGAATGAGGACATCTGTAAATGACTTCCAAATCAAATTGAGATCGATCTAAGTTCGCCTTTTTATATAACTCATCAATCAACTCATTGTATCTCCATCGGCAATTAGCCCTTATTGCACATTTTGGCCATTTTTTGAAATGAGGACCATCAAACGGTTGTTCATCATCACCTCCCCAATAACACATGAAAATGATTGAACCCCCGTTCATCTTTAACCATACATTACGAAATCAAAGTGTTAAAAATTATATAACAAAACTCTAACATTTATATCTACAATGTACTAAAACACAGTTAAATACTTAAATTTTATTTCTAAATATAAGTGAAAACAATGATTAAGATGATGTTAATTTATCTTGATTCGCGATCTTCAACTATTCTGATGAAATAAAATGATGTCAAGAAGATTTGGGTTATTTTTTTGTGAGATATTTTGAATGAGATATACGAGTGAAAGAGATTAGTGGGAGGAAGATTATAAATATAGTGAAATGGCTGAGAGAGAGAGAGGAAGATTATGAATATAGTGTTTGCCGGAGAGAGAGAGAGATGAAGGTAATGAATGACATCCCACGAGCTGGAAATTGATACTTTATGCTGGCTGAAAACTGAACTTCAGTAGCTGGAAAGTGGAATCTCTGACTTAAACTCGCTGCACCATGTTGCGAATTTCATTAAAGTTGAAATCACTACACGGTATAGCGATTTTAAGTCAGAGTTTGTCCACTCCAATAATTTCCTTCGATTTAACCTTTCTTATTTCCATTTTTTTTCGTTCGCGAAAGTATTTTGAGCAACAAATATAGGTTAATTAGTTATCATAATGAATATCTAAAAATTGTTACTTGTAGTACATATAATGGTGTATCAATAACAACTTTTAAATTTTAATTTAGATAATTAAATTAACTTCAAATTATTGCTCAAAATACCTTCGTACTAACATAAAAAAAGATTGGACCCTTGAAGTGGGACGGATGTAGTAATATATTCATCGTCAACTCTTCTTCATGAATTATTATGTTTTTGTTTACTATCTTTTCTTTTGTTTCACATGTGTTGCTGACTTATGTTTTGGTTTAAAAAAAAATACATGTGTTTAAAAAAATGATAACATGTTGCTGAATTATGTTTTTGTTTAATTTTTTTTTTACACGTGTTAAAATAAATGATGACATGTTGCTGAATTATGTTTTTGTTTAAAAACTTTTTTTTACATGTGTTAAAAATAATGATGACAGGAAAAATTGCAACGAAACCAAACACAAAATGTACAAAATAATTTTTAAAAACTAAAATAACATTAAAATAAATATAATCAAGTTAGTGACCACATCCCGATCACGTGGAAAATCTTACATTAATTAATTTAAACATTTAGAAAATTTAAGTAAACAAAATGGGCTTAGAATTCAGTCAGATTAACTTTATCATTCTTAGGAAATATCTGCAAAACAAATGAGTTTAACATTATTTACTATATGATTCCAACAATTCAGCAAAAATAAGAAAATATGTACCTTAAAGACATTAGGGAGTGTGATGTTAAGATAACGTGATGATCGTGATGGGTTGGGGGCCCAAACAACAACCTAAATATCTCAAAACAAACATTTAGATGGAAGCATTAATGATGATTTCAAAGTGTATTGACTTCCACTAATTAATATATCATACCTCCTGAAGTATCAGAACAGAACCGACATATATATCTTTTCCAAATTCACTCTCAGTCGCTTTATGATGAATGGATGCATCTATGGTATCCGTAGGATCATAATAATTTTATCCCAGTTAGTAACTCAAAACACATTTCACCCATGATAGAAAGCATACTAAGCTCATATCCTAACCTTTAAAGTCACCCAGAGATCACCAAGACCATTTGGTGTGCAGGACTTGATAACAACAATAACCTAATAAAACATACATAAATGTAAAAAATCAATCAAAGTGTACACACATTTAACTATAATTAATCTTGATATTATACCTGATCCACCCTGTCAATAGTATGACATTTCTTCTTGATAGAGCTCAACTGATAATATGTACCGGCTTCAGTGAGAAATTCCATTGCAGAGAGCCAATGACCATTTTGGAAAGTTTCATCCTTCACCGGATCTTCAATCGCTCTCCGTATGTACTCTTAGGTTGCGATCGGGGTTTGTTGCGAAGATAAGCTCTGACGGTCGAGATTTCTCTGGCGCATGGCGGACTCTACGGCACCGGCGGAACCAGGAATAACACGCGATGAAGAGGAGGATTCACAGCGGAAAAAAAAACGCTGCTCTGTAGGATCCATTTTTTGTGTATAATAGAATTTGGATTGAGAAGATTGAGGGCTGCGAGGAGGATACGAGAGAATGAATGAACGAGGGAGAGGAGGAGAGGAAGATAAATGAATCTAGAAAACTTAGCTGGGCAATTTATTAAAGAGAAACTCGCTACACTGTGTGGCGAGTTTGACTGTGACAGGTCAAACTCGCTACACCGTGTAGCGAGTTTTTCTTTAATTAATTGCCCTAATTAATTAAACCCTAATTGTATGGAACTCGCTACACTATGTAGCGGTCAAACTCGCTACACGGTGTAGCGAGTTTCAAAAAGTGAGACACTTTGGGCAAAAATTTGAACAGTAAGTCATTTTGGAAAATAAATGTGTAGCGAGTTTCAAAAAGTGAGACACTTTGGACAAAAATTTGAACAATAAGTCATTTTGAAAAATAAAATTTTCAAACAGTATTATTTGAGAAAAAAAAATCCATTTTTTTGCATGTCATCTCATTAGTTTATCAAGGATTTCACATGTCTCAAGGAGGATTTTTTTTTGGATTTAAATCAATTTTTTATATTATAATAATAGGTAACAAGTTAATAAGAGAGATTTAAACATTTTTATGCATATTTTGGGGTGAATAGCCGAGTATGAGGAAAGTTTCCCTTTTATAGTTATGAGGAATAAGTTAAGTAAATATTTTTTATCAACTAATTATAATAAATGGAAAATTTTTTTGAATGTTTTTTAATGACATACTCCCTCGGTCTCAAAAATGTTTGTCCCATTTGACTTTTTTGTTGAACTTTGACCACAAATTTATGAGAGATTAATCATGTTCATGAAATTTTAAAAGTTGTTGTTGATAATATTATTAATGGTGAATCAATAGATATTTTTAGAATTTCATGAGCATAATTAAATTGTCATATATTTGTGGTCAAAGTTCAACAAAAAAGTCAAATGGAATAAATATTTTGGGAGGAGGGAGTATTAATTTATAAAAATAATTAAATACAAGATATGTACAGTGTTAGACGAAAAAACTTCTTGAATGTATACTCCCTCCATCCTAGATCATTTGATTATATTTTGGCCAATAATTTAAATAAAAAGTAATTATTATAATGAAAATTCAAAAATTATTATTGAAAGTATTATCAATTTTGATACTTCCTCAATTCCAAAATGTTTGTCCCATTTGATTTTTTTGTTGAACTTTGACCATAAATATATGACAATTTAATTATGTTCATGAAATTCTAAAAATTCATATTGATTCACCATTAATAATATTATCAACAACAACTTTTAGAATTTCATGAACATGATTAATCTCTCATAAATTTGTGATCAAAGTTCAATAAAAAAGTCAAATGGGACAAACATTTTGGAACAGAGGAAGTATAAATAGTTTTTTAAAATTTTCATTAGAATCATTATTTAGCATTTAAAATGAGAATGGATTAACTAAGTGAAAGGAAATTTGTCATTAACAAATTTTCGTTATATTTTTAACGGAGAGTATTAATTGGCAGATTTCTATTCGAGAATTTGATAGTAGTATTTGAAGAGGGAATACATGTTGTCAATTAGGCTTTGATGTAGATGGTAATTTTAATTTTGGAAATATGAATTTTCTATTAATAGTAGTCATATGTGGTTAATAAATGATTGTGGAAATATGAATTTTCTATTAAATATGAATTTGATCACTTTTATATTTAAATAACAATTAGCCATATCATATTTTCATATTTGTGTAATTATTTATTTTATAATAAAATGACTTTTTCTAATATTTAATTTAATTACTTTTACATATAGACGTAATTTTGTAGAGCGTCACACGCGGATGTACTTATACTATACTCCCTTCGTCCCCCGTGATTGCAAACTAACTTTTTGGGTGTGGGAATTAAGGAAAATTAATGTAAGAAAGAGAAAAAGTTAAATGTTGTGAGTATGAAAAATTAAATAGGAGAGAGAATGAGTGGGAGGAATAGTGAGAAGAGAGAACGTTGTGAGTGTAAAAGTGAAGTAGGAGAGAGAATGAGTGGGTGGAATAGTGAATATTTTTTGCCATTTTGGGAAGTTTGCATTTACGTGGGATGGATCAAAATAGAAATAAGTTTGCATTCACGTGGGGCGGAGGGAGTATATAAGTTTTTTTTTTTTTTTTTATGAATTGTGACTTGGGTAAGAAGAGTGTATTTTATGAATTGTGACCTATATAGAATTACAATTAAAATATTAAAATTTAAATACTTAATAACGAAGTGTGTAGTGCTAGTGGAAATAAAAAAATAAAATAGAACCTTATCTTGACGCATATGAGAATGTTTTATATAAAGTACAATACAAACACTCCCTCCGTCTTGAAGGTTTACTTAGTTATTTTTTTAATGGATGTCAAATTGAATTTTTTTTTAAAATGAAAATGAAATTCATTTATCATCTCATAATAATTATACACTTATTTCACTTTCTCTCTCTAACCGAACTATTTACATTCACAACACATCACATTTTTTTCTTAATTCTTGTGTCAAACTCAAACAATGAACTTTTAAATGAAACGGAGGGAGTGTGTTTTATATGGCATGTTGTCCCTAAATTAATGTCCATTTTCAAGAAATTTTTATTCATAATTAATGAATGTCTTTTTTTACAAAAATAAAAATAAAAATTATCCCTCAATATTTTCTTACCAATTTCTTTTAAACTAGTCATTTTATATTTGCAAAACTGTACTTCTAAAAGGTAAATAACAAAAATATTTATGCAGTTTTGTCATTTATTGTATGAAAAGTAAGCATCGGCAGTCATCGGAATGTCTGCTAAATAAAATTTAAAAATTTATTTTGAATTGAGGAAAAGATCGATAGTAATAAAATTTTACGGCAAAGATATAGTTGTAATTTTATAATTTGCTCCAACCTAGCTTGATTCCTTTACTTGGAACACATGAATGAATGCATAGCATTTGCACATTCCATTCCATTCCATGTGGTTAGGTATATAATGTCTGGCCATTTACATACATTATGTAAAGTTTGTGCATACAAAATAATATTCCATTATCCCATTTTTATTTTAAAAACTTTAATTTTAAAGCTAACCTAGTAACATTTTATACATATATTTCTATTACAAAATGACAGTTTGATTCGATCGTCCACTTTTCATTCATAATTACGATTACAAAATGAGAAACCTGAAAACAACCTCTTGTATTTATGTATGGCATGTTGTGGATACCATTTCCTAGACCTTTCTTGCATAGGGTTATTTTGTGAATAGCGTTGCCCCTTTTTTAAATATATAAATTTAGATATATATATATCGTAAAATTTAAGGAGAAACGCGTTTCTCCATATACAGTATGAAGAAACGGGTTTTTTAATATCCAGAAACCTTCAAAATATTTCTGAATATTCATTTGATGGTTTCTGAATATACATTTGAAGGTTTCTGGATATCCAGAAACCTTCAATAAGCAATTTCTGGATATGCACCTAACACATTTCTGGATATACATTCACATACTTCTGGATATGCACCTAACACATTTCTGATTGCTTGGGTTTAAAGTTTACTGAATATTCATTTTGAAGGTTTCTGGATACTCATTTTGAATGTTTCTGGATATTCATTTGATGGTTTCTGGATATACATTTGAAGGTTTCTGGATACTCATTTTATAGTTTCTGGACATGGTCAATTGAGTGTTTCTGGATATTCAATTTGGTAGTTCTGGATATTAAAAAACACGTTTCTCCATAACTTATGGAGAAAAGCGTTTCTCCGGAGACCTATTCTATTTATATATATATTTATATACTCCCTCCGTCTCATACCTACGTGCACACTTTCCATTTTGGGCGTCCCAAACCTACGTGCACATTTTCTAAAATGGAAAGGAATCTTTACTATTCCCTCCACTCATTCTCTTTCCTACATTATTTTAATACTCACAACACCATTATAATTTACTATTCCCTCCACTCATTCTCTCTCCTATTTTATTTCACACTCACAACACTTTCAATATAATACTCTCTCCTTAATTTACGTGAAAAGTCAAACCGAGCACATAGGTCCGGGACGGAGGGAGTATATATATATATATATATATATATATATATATATATATATATATATTCTTTCGTTTCAGAAAGTATATCTCATTTTGAATTTTATGATTAATTCAATCGAATTTTGACCGTAATTTTATGAAAACCTAATTATCTATATGCAATTCTAATTTTTTTATTGATATATAGTAGTATTTATAATTTTGAATCAATAACAATTTTTAATATTGGATAGAAATAGCCAAATAAATCAAATCATTCAAAGGAGGGGGTGGTGGGGAGGGGGTTTAGGAGAATGGGATAGATGTTGAGGTCTAAGAGAGATAGCTTAAGATAACTGCAATGACAAAACAATGGGAATATTAAGCACAAAATGAGTCATTAACTTTTGTAAAGTGTTTAGTTTGATCAAGAGTTGGTAATGTGCTTGCCTATAACAAAAGCCAAATAAGGAATACCTGTTCTCATGCCTATGGCTATGGATCCCTCTTTTTCTTTAATGGTATTATTCCCTTCCCTAGCTAACTCATACTTGTGAAACAAATTTTCTCTTTTTTTAATCTAATAATGATGTTTATGATAACATTGATAATGTGACCTTTGCTAACTACACTAATCTTTTTTTTTTGTCTAATTAATTACCATTATATATGACCAATCATTGGGTGGCCCATCTCTTGATGTTGGGGACATGCCCATTTGTCAAATTCCTAGTATTAGCATGTATTAATTTAATGTTAGCACTTTGTTTGGGGAGACGAATGGTCGATACAAAGGTAAGAGTTAAGTTAATGAGTTTTTTTTTTAATCCCAGGTTCCCAGTTTCGCCGGACTAATCTTGGACCATCAGCTACCGGCCCCTCAGCGACTCGCGGGAGTTAAGTTAATGAGTTGATCTTATGTAAAATGCGTTTTTTAATACTTAGGAAAAACGTTAGACATAACCAGCGAAGGATATTATAGATATGTTTAGCGGAGTGCCATAATGAAATAGACAGATGTGTTTTTGCAACACTCTCTGATTAGCACCAAAATCCCTGAGCTTCTAGCTTCTAAACATTACAATGTTCAGGCCCTAGATCTTCAACAACCTTCACTACACATGCAGACATGTCCTCAACTTTGAGCGTTGATCTTTCGACATTAGTTCACCCAATTCACTCCCACTTAGAGTAACTTGTTGCTCCATCCGTCTCAATACCTTTACTTTTCGATTCAGCAATAAAGTATGTTTGATTCATATGTTCAGTTACACCACTCTTTTGTAGTGTACTCCAAATAGTATGATGCCAGACACTCGAACCTAATAGCATAGGACCTTGGATGACATACAACAGAGCCCCGCATTATCCTTTTTGAAATCACGTTCGAACCCATGCAAACATGTACCACTTCACATTGCTTATAAATATTAAGCCTTTAAAGTATGTCATTTTATTTGTTTCAACATTTATGAAATTATATAACAACTATCTGTTATTGTTTTTTTTTTTTTTTTTAAAGAAATGTGACTTTTTTTTTTTTATAAATATATTATAAATTAAAAAGAGTTTACTATTTGTTTGGGAGAGATGGAGTAAATATTTTCCCCATAACATAGTAATTCTCTTTCAAAGTTTCACTTGGGTAATTTCATTATTGTTCCATTACAACATTCTTAATTATATAATAAATACACAGATAGAAAGCTGCTTAGCATGTCTGATCATAGTTTATAAAATAGTTTATTAGAAAAGCAAAAGGGACAAATTAGAAGAGTGGGAGCATGGGACACCACATGATCAAAACATAAACAATCACCCAACAATGTGCAAAAAATAAAAGTAAAAGCTACGTTTTTCTCAAATCTTTAATAGTCACTGTCGTCCGTCGAATAAGAATATACACCAAGATTAATAAATTTGGAGGAATGATCCGACAGCATAACAGTAAATCGATTATAGTAACTATCCAATTTTATGTAAGCAAATTTGGATGGTTTAGATCCAAAGCAATAAATTGGACAAAAATGCTCTATAAATAATTTAGAAATCAAAGACAATTTAACCACCGATCCGACTACTAGACCGTGGCCAACAACAACAACAATAAAACAAATATTAGAACCCATAAAAACTTGATGAGTTGTCACTCCTCTATTGGCCACTCAAAGAGCATCAATGAATGGCAAGCACGAAATGAGCCTTTTACTTTCCCCCTTCACCCTCTCTTCAGTCCTTGAACTTGTAAATCTGACCTTTAAGAACACAATGTATGTGCCCTTTATTTTTATAATACTAACCAACTAAAGATGACGTGGGAGTTAGATATATAAATCATATATATATATATATATATATATATATATATATATATATATATACTCCCTCCGTCCCATAATACTTGACACACATTTCTATTTTGGGCGTCCCACTGATAAGTCACACTTCCTAAAATGGCAAAGAATCTTTACTATTCCCTCCACTCATTCTCTCTCCTACAATATTTTAATACTCACAACACCATTATAATTTACTATTCTCTCCACTCATTCTCTCTCCTACTTAACTATCTACACTCACAACACATCAACCTTTTTACTTTTTCCTTAATTCCCGTGCGGAACAGTAACTGTATCAAGTATTACGGGACGGAGGGAGTATATATATAGAGAGAGAGAGAGAGAGAGAGAGAGAGAGAGAGATATAAGGCCTTCATTTTGTATATTTCATTTGTTCCTCCCCTTTTGGTTTTCCTCTGCCTACCTTAGTGCCTCACATTACTATGGGCATGGAGAATGAGTTTCTTAAGATGGAAACCTTCATGCAACAAGACATGGCAAGAGGATCTCCGTTTTTCGCAGATTTCGATATTTGGAATAATCCCCTTCATGACCATGGCGGTGATGGCGGTGGTGGTGGCGATAGTAGCTTAAAATCTCCTCCCTTCTCTTCCACTTCGCCGGATAGTTTGAGTTCTGCTAGCCATGTTAACCAAAGCTGCATTCCCCTGAATTTTCTTGAAACATTCCCACAACTCAACCAACCACCACCTGCATCCCCTTCACCAACCCCCACAAAACACCCAAATCTAAGCCTTTTCTTGAATGAACCCTCCGTCTCGACAAACCCTTTATTTCCTCTGCCCCAACTCAGTCAACCTCAGTCTCAGGCTGCAGGGACAGATTGGCTCAAAATTAATCAGAATTTAGCCAAGTACCAATCCAAAGGCTTTGGTGACTACTGGCTAAGTACTACAAAAACACAGCCAATGAAATACACCGGGAGAAGAAAGCCAACAAGCCTCCAAATCCAAAAACCCTGTTTCACATCAGTCAGTTCACCGGGGAAGTTGTTTAGAGGAGTGAGGCAAAGGCATTGGGGAAAATGGGTGGCCGAAATTCGGTTACCAAGAAACCGGACAAGGGTATGGTTGGGAACTTTTGACACTGCTGAGGAAGCAGCTTATGCCTATGACACAGCAGCCTATATACTAAGAGGTGATTACGCGCATTTGAATTTCCCTCATCTAAAGCATCAACTTAAGGCCAATTCAGTAAATGGTACTACAGCTGCCCTTCTCGAAGCCAAGTTGCAAGCCATATCTCAAGGGGTGACTGGGGGCAAAAAGGGAAACAATGATTTAGCACCAGCAGCAGCAGGGGAAGCAGAAGTCAAGTTATCTGAAAACTCGAGGTCAACAAGAAAAGAGGGTATGAATGAGAAAAATAAGAAGAGTACAGAAATAATGTCATCGGATCATATTGAAGGGGTTCAGCTTAGTAGAATGCCATCCTTGGATATGGACATGATCTGGGATGCACTTCTTGTTTCTGATTCTTGATCAGTAAATATGTTCATAATTTTCTGGTTAATTTTCTTTAGCACAAAATCAAAACAATTGTCTCATTCTCTAAGATGGCCCCAGGCACATTAGTTTTGTTTTGTTTATGTTTGTTTTATTTTACCCCTATCTTCTTCTTTTTTTTCTTCCTAAGAGAACCAGATCTTAGATATCTTCTGAAATCTTGTCCATGAAAATGAGATTTATCCTACTTTTTTGCATATCTTTCTTCTTCCTTCCTTTCACTTTCCTGTTTTTGGTTTCTTGTGTTTGGTGTTTTATTCTGATTCTTTTCAGTTTTCGAGAATATGGTTATTGAGGATTGAGGGGCTTATTTCATAATATTCCTTTTCTGTTACTGGAAAGTTGAATATTCAAAACATGGTTGTGAAGATTGGGGCAGTACTTGTCGAATCATAGAATGTTGTTCAGTGGACCTAATCTCATGTTAAAGGTGTGGGGACAAATTCTAGAGGCCGTAAGCATTTTGAGTTAAGGTAGAGATATACATTCTCGTATGAAATACGTAACCTTTTATAGCATCAATATATTCTCTGACTTGATTCATATCGCGAAAGTTGTGAACTGACAATTAGTTAGTTCTTAGATTCTATTTTCATTTTCAATCATGTATCTTCTGTTTCATTCCAATTTGGACTTCTTGTTTGGAATGGGAATTTCTGTTGTTTTTTTTTTTTTATTGAATGGAACTTCTGTTATCGATGCCTTTTTCTGGTTATGAATTCTACAGAGTCAGCGTAATTATTGTAATTTTTCGTAGTATATATTTTTATTCATCTGTAGCCAAAGTCAAATACCATAAAAGAAGACTAGCATCATTTTACTCATGATCCTCGGCACTTAAAATGAGTTAATATCATCTAAAAACAGGGCGAGGAGTCTAATATAGCTAATGTAGGCGTGCTTGGTGTTATGAAATTACTCCGCACTTCTGCAAGTCTCAGACTGAACCCCAATGACTCCATAACAAGCAAAAGATCCAAGCAACTACAGACGAGCAAAAGAAAGCCTCTAAATGAAAGTCAGCAACAACATTCTCAAGAGGATATGAACCACATATATATTCTTTACCCATCCAATAATCTCTGCACGTAAAGCCAATACATCTACAGATGCATCCTTGAAATGAAGCAGTTGAAGGCTTAGAAATGAAACTAAAGAACTTCAGATAAATAAACATGAATTTTCCAAGATGGAACAGGTGATTGTAACAGCAGTTGATGGCATTAACTTCCAACAAAAACAGAGAAGGGAGCAGCATGGATGCGAAGTAAAAAAAAAAACTTATAAGCAACCTATATGATTCTACAAGATAGTCTAGGCGTCCTATAAAAGCTATCAATAATTAAGCAACTTCACTAGTCAAGCATATTTTACCATGTTGTCGACTACTAAATCTTTCTCCTCGCAGTCAAAGGGTGGCCCGCCAACATTTTCATTCCCCACTCTCTCCATATTAGCATCCACTGACTCTTCTTGATCTCTCTTCAGGACCTACTGGCTCTTTCTCTTCAAGATTGAACCCTTTCTTCATTATATCTTCAGAAGTCAATTCTGTCTCGGTTCCATCTACAATGGTCAGAGGCACATATTCTTTCTCTACACCATCCTCCGGAGTCGCTGACTTTTGCTCTGGAATGGCATCAGTTTGTTCTCTCTCTTCAATCCCCTTCTCGATGTGCTCTAAAGATTCTTTCTCTTGGATGGGTAGCGATGATTCTTCAGCATTTGCCCCTGCATTTATATCTATGGCTGTTGACTTTTCCTCTTGGACATCCGCTGATTCTTCTTCTTCTTCCTCTAAACCAAATAATAATTCATCTTTTGCCTCCATTTTAGTATCACTCCTCGAGCATTCTTCACCACCTTCTCCAATCTTGTTGAAATCTCCCTTGTCCATCTCAAATACTCCTAGATTATTCACTGTCTCTATCTCCGTACCATTATCTGCTGTTTCATCATCTTCTTCGTCACTGTTGCTCTTGTCGCTTATACCACCAGTTAGCTCATTTTCTAAAAATTGAGGAGACCCTCCATCCTCAGCATCAAGATTCTCACTCACTTCCCCCACATTGACATCTAGATCAAGAGGTAGCTGCTGCTGTGGTGGCACCGCATTGCTGATTATTTGACCCACTCTTTGATTCTCTTTGTAATGCAACATCTCTATCTTATATCGTTCTTTATCTCTAAGAGCTTTTTCTTGATAAACCTACATTGAAAAGTTTTTTTTTTTTTAATAAGTAGATATTATCAGTATTTGGAAAGGAAAGTTGTCAAACTGCAAAAACAAAACTAGAGCTCCCTCCACTGTAAAAGAGGTCACATTGCTCAAATTAGAATTACCTAACATTTCTTTTACAGGAAACGAACAAATGTTTAAGGAAACAAAGTTTTCTATCTGTATCTAGATTCTTTTCACTCGTATGTTAGATACTCCATCCTTTCCGGAAAGACAATCCCACGTTCCTTAATGGTTTGTCCAAAAAAATAGTATCATTCTTAAAAAGGCAATGAATAAATTGGTTTACTTCACTGCCCATCCCTGAAAGTGTCACTGCCCCCATGAGTTTGGTTTCGTCTCAATTTCCCTTTTGTCAACTTTATTTTTGTGAAATGACTATTTACCCCTAAATCCTTAAAGTGTCTAATGCAGTAATATTTGGCTAGACACGGAGGAAATTTAGGGTTAAAATAGTCATTTTACATAAATAAATTTAACAAAGAGGGGAAGTGAGATGAAACCAAACCTAAGGGCGGCAGTGATACTTGTCAAAACCTAAGGGCTGGGTGGTGGAATTAACCCTGATTAAACTGCAATTTGAAGAAGGTACAAGTAAAACATTATCCATAAAAAGTTTGACTTGTCCAATGAGACTATCTTTTGGAACAGACAGAGAAGTATATATTTGATAATTATTTTCTTACCGCTCTTTGAGATTCGTTCAAGTTGTTCCAAAATTCACCAATCATCCTACTAATGTCCCTGTCCTTCCCTGGGTAAAGTGGTTTGAGCCTAGCATGCTGCTCAGCAAAGAAGAAATTATAGCCACTTCTGTTGGGCTTAGGATGAGCAGGATCCCTCTTCTTCATCTCGGATTTCTTCCTACGCCTGCGACGTGTCACCCCTGAGGCTGGCGTGGCGTTGGTGGGGTCCATAGTGTTCACACTTTGATACTGTTGTGGCAATGCTTGATGTGTCATTTGACATGCTGCATCCTGTGGAGTCTGATAAAGAACACCTCTCAACTGCTCTGATCCTATTTTCACAGTAACAAGATATCCGCTCTCGAATTTCCCATCAATTATGCCCGTCACTGAACAACCAACAGGTGTTTCTGGAGTTGCTGCAAATATCAAGAGGTCCATGATTATTAAATGTATGTTTGGAATTAGAACCAATATAACCTATGGAGGAACATTCAAACACAAAGTGTTCTTAATAAACAGAGGAGATTATGCTTACATTTAAGAAGCAAACATGATCCCAAGCATTATCCTACCATTTAAATAAGGATTTTAATGGGGTTAATTACCCCTGAGGTTCGCACAAGTCTCACTGCCTCCTGAGATTTGCTTTCGTCTTACTTATCAACATTTATCAACTTTATTAAAATGAAATGATTATTTTATCCTTCAATCTCTCAAGTGGCCAACTTAATGACCTCAAGGGGGCAGTGTAACTTGTTCAAAGCTCAGGGATGAACAGTAAAATTTACCCAAATTTTACTGTGTCAAAGAGGAGCAAGAAGGAACCTTGAGCCAATGAATCTACAGCATCTGTCCTAGGCCGTTTAGCCGGAGTTACCATTTGTGCTGATGGCACCCTCTGTTGCTTAATTGGAGTCACTTGAATTTCTGCAGAGGGTTGCATTGGCTCCAATACATGAGTTGAAATTGGTGCAGAGTGCATATTCTGCCAAGCATCTGGAAATACCAAAAGATAATAAATAATTAATAAATATAAAAACCAAGATTTATCAGACATCTAAAAGAAAATACTCCATCCGTCTCATAATAAATGTCACACTTTTCTTTCTGGTCCTCCCAAAACAATGTCGCGTTTCTAAATAAAGAAAGACTTAGTACAATTTTATCATTGTACAAGTAATGTACAAACGAGTAAAACAACTTTATAAAAAAGGTTAATAGGCCAAATGTGACATTTATTGTGGGACGGTCGGGGAGTAACACATAATTGAAAAGAGTTAGTGTTTACAGACCAGTAGAGACAGGAGTCCATGCATTGGCCTGAAAGTAGTATACTTGTTCGTAGTGATGAAGCAGAGACATATAGTATTTGCGGAGAATAAATGAAGCATTTGTAGCTGAAGGTGGAAAACTGAAACAAGTAGTAACTTCTTTCCACTTCTTCTCTCCAAGAACCTGGAAACCCATTTAAACAGCATAAATGATGAATGGTTGAAAATAAATAGGCCCGAAAAATGAAGTCTGAGACACGTCTCTTCCACCCACTAGAATACTTAGTCCTCAGTAGACAAATCTCATAACCAAAATGCCTAAAGTGAAGCTCATGTTAGAAAAAAATTATGCTTAACCTACTGTAACCAACGGAAAATAACACTACCTTTTTTATACCACCGCGGGAAGTGACCTCCACAAAGAGGCGGTGCAAGTCTAGGTCCTTGCCCCCAATAATAGGAATCCTACATAAACATGTGTTAGCAATGTAATTAAACTTTATCCTGAAATGAAAAGTGGGTGGCGATGCATACTAATAAAAGAAAATAAATTAGCACTAAATATTGAGTCCCTATATGAAAGCAAGGTCCCTAAAATTAATAATGATTCCAAACAATTCTGATATTTAAAGACGCCAAGCTTATTACACATTATATAAAGAAAAAAATTTATTGTGAACAAACAGATCAATCATATACCAATGAGAAACAGTTGTTCCACTTACGATAAAGTGATACTCCGTACATGATAGATCAAACAGGCAAGGTAATAATGAATGTTGATATCAATATTTTATTGGTTGTATCGATTGTGAACAAACAGATCAATCATGTACCAATGAGATTTTATTTTTCAAATTTGGTCTTGCTCAAGAGCAAATTTGAAACTTTTTTCGACATTCATTTAGGGACGGAGGGAGTAATAATTACGGGAAGCAGGGAAGGTGTCTCTCACCAACTAATTTCGCAAAGGGATAAACATTTATGATGCATTAGGTTAGGCAACTTGTTCACCGACTCACAACCCGAACTCCAGCCCAACCAGCGACTAAAAGCATTTAACAGCGAAAGTAAGAGTTACTTTTAATTCCAAGTGTAAGATGAGCCCCGTGAGGAGTTGCGATTTGCATTTAACCTTTACGACATATATCCTTGCAACCAAGACTAAACTTTATATTGCCCTCTTAAACATTCCTACAGCAACTACAACATCTATGTTTCTTTGCATCTGGTCAGAAAACAAAAGTGGCAATTATAAAGCATAAAGAACTAAATCAAAATCATCCAAAAAAAGATATTACAAACTAAACAGAAAGATACAAAATTATATTCTCTTACATGTGATAAGAATCTGCAATGTTTTTATGGTAGGTTCACTAATGCTTATGCATAGTGTTAGGTACTTTCGTAAAGCACAGTAGCTACTATTTTAAGGTGTAAAGAATTCTCAGAGATAAAATGAGATGACATGTTATAATAAGAAAGCAGAAACAAATTAAGAATCAAGCCAACGGTTTGAAGAGGATGGAATTGCATAAAGAAATATCCGCCTGGCAGAATGCAGAACGTTTTCCCAACAAATTCAACATGAAAATAAACAAAAAAAATCCAAAACTTCAAACAAGGTCTCCGACCAAACATGAGTTCCATCAGAAAATCTATGCATATACTTGGCTCAGCTGACAGTGATGCCGATCCTTCGGTAACTGATAGTAATCTTCTACATAACTAATCTATTGAGCAATATACTTTTAATACAGAGTAATAGAGGGGATACAGCAATACAAGAACATCATTGATGGAAGTTATAAATGCATTCAGTTAGTTTACTTCGAATGACAAAAAGAAGGTTTTATTACCTACATTTTTCCACAATGAAAGTAGAATACATTAATGCCTTATTCAGTTCATGGACTTACTTTATTAATGACCAAAAGATATTTTATTAATTCTTGAAGAAAAATTGTGAAAACAGCCTCAGTATACAGAAGACTGCTCCACACCATACAAACAGGGCAGCCAATCCCCCGAGGCAAAACAGACTTTAAAAAAAAACTCTTATCAACAACACCCATAGAACCAAACAGCTGATATATTTTACATATTAAAGAACTAATATTATAATACATTCGGTGACAAGAGAAATTGGATTAATATAAGGAGGCAAAGCAAGAGTGAAATTGGGTTTCTCTTCTCTAATTATATTTTTTTCCTTTGAAATATATACCAGTACATAAGAACTCTTAGTTTCTATAATATACATTTCACTCAGTACAAGAAATATAATGCGGAAGACTATACATTTAGCAAGATACTCCCTCTGTCCCAAAATGAATGTCAAAAAAGTTTTCAAACTTGCTCTTGATCAAAAACAAATTTGAAAAAAAAACTAGACATTCATTTTAGGATGGAGGTAGTATATAATAATGTCAGCAATCACAGAGCAACATGGATGGGAAAAGGTGTTAAATAATTCATGATATTCAATTATAATCTCTTATCTAATATTTTCAATAAGTGCAATACCAAACAAGAACTAATAGTTTCTATATCCAATCGAGTTGATCATACTTAATGCCCTTCTTATATCGAAGCGACATTACTGCATACAATTATGGTATACAAAATGTAGTGAAAATAAATTCAAGTGAAGAGAAAGGATCAAGAATTAATCTTACATAAATTTGGTGCCCATAGCAGCATGGAGTTTCCCCAAAGTGTCCATAAAGAGATGAGCGGAGGCTACTACATCCTGGTACTTGGCCAGAGCTGGTGGATAGTAATAAAAGGTAGGCACTTGGCTTTGGTTGGCAGATGATGAAGAAGAAGATGCCATTTTGACATTTCCCACCACCACTTTCCTCAGCTCCTTCTCCCTTTCTCAACCAAAACCTACTTCTGAATTTTTCCTCTTTACTGCATATGATTTCAAACACAGCCCCAATAAGAAAAAGAAAGTTGTAGTAATCAATAATCAAGCAGAATCATAAACTCCCTCCGTTCTATAATAAATGTCGCAGGTTACTTACTAACGTTTTTTAAGAAATCTGATTACTTGTAAAATGATAAAATTACACTAAATTTATTTCCTTATTTTGAAACGGGACATTTATTTTATTTTGAGACATAGAAAATAATAAAGTTGTAATTAAGTGCAGCAAATGACATTTACAACAAAACCAACCAAGAAAACTTGGAGAAGAACAAGTGAACAACTATCTACAGTAAAGATTCCACAAGCTAAGCACTAAAAAGAAACAAAAAGTAAAGCAAATGAAGAAGAAAGAAGGAGACCCATTGATGCCAGTATCAAAGGGAAAATCTTTACTATAGCTGAATATAAGTATATAGTACAGAATAGGTGTCATAGTCATAGTCATGAATTCTTTCAGAGTTCCAAGGATGGAACAGCCAGACTCCATCAAAGCTCAGCCCTTCTGAACACACACAGAGCAGAGCCTAAAAGGAAACAACCCTCCTTCCTATAGGCTCTGCTCATAAAGAAACCAGATCCTCTCTCTCTCTCTCTCTCTCTCTCTCTCTCTCTCTCTCTCTCTCTTGAATTTGTAGGTCTAGCAGAGCTACATAATCTTTGACTGACATTATAAAGATATCATATCCTAATTTTGGTGTACTATGAAGCACATAATACATTACTCAAGAAAAAATATCATTCACAAAGCCTAATAGAAATACCCCAACAATAGTACCATTCCCTTGGTTAAATATGAAGAAAAAAAAACAAACATAATAAAATGAATGTTAAAAATAAAAATCAAATTTGCTATTAATAAATACTCCATCATATCTTTAACTGTGATTTTGGCATCTCTCTTCTCTTAGAGGAGATTTAATACCCATCATCGGGTAAAAAGGGAACCCTCCTTTTCTCTCAAAAAGGACATCTTTGTCAAATAGGATTAGAATGGTAACCCTACATTGAAATATCAACTGTCTTTATCATTTGATTCAAGACAAAAGTATAGAATAAATCATTAAAGAAGAAAGAAAGCAGTTTGTTAGGATCATATACTAATTAAATAATAATAATATCATTATTATTTAAATGGAGCTGTAGATGTAGAAACAGAGATACAGTAAGAAAAAAATAAATAAATAAAAATAATAAAAACCCAGATGAAGAAATAAAGGAAAACTTACCAAGAGTGACAAGGGGAAATTTAAAGAATTTTTATATGATAATGACTGGAATAAATAGGGCTTGGTTCTGGTTCTTATTCATTCACATTTTATTTATGCTAGTAAAATGATAATGCTTTGGATATTAATGATTTAACTGCTGGTTTTATCTATTAACCTTAAAATATTAGGACGTTAAGAAAGACAATTATGTCCTTAGCTAACTTCTGTTCTGGCAATAACTTGTGATACACTTTCACTTTTTCTTGGGGGATTTTTTACGGCCATTAATGCAGATAAATTAAAATTGCTAAGTTCAGAATTCATATTATTCAACTTTTCATTTTGCTTCAAATTATGGTTTAAAACATCTTATTTTACTCTTTTTTATTTGTCTTTTTAGGAGAAATTTTTTATTTCTAAATATTTGTTACTTTAGCTTTTTCTTTTTTTTTTTTTTCAAATGGTCAAAAATGTCCTTGTCATTAATGCATTAGTTTATTTACGTATGTAAATCTATATATATATATATATATATATTAAAGTTGGTGAGGAGGGTTATGGGCACGTGGACGATTTAGGCAAACTCTTGATTTTGGAGAAGCCACGTCATCACTATTTCAAAATCTATATGGCTTTTGGTATTCCCCTTATTAGTTAATACTATTAGTTAATAATAATAGTTATTATATAGGTTAACTATTACTATTAATAGTATTAGTTAACTATAATAGTTACTTTATAAGTTAACTATTACTATTAATTGTATTAGTTAACTATAATAGTTACTATATATGTTAACTATTACTATTAATTGTATTAGTTAACTATATTACTATATATGTTAACTATTACTATTAATTGTATTAGTTAACTATAATAGTTACTATATATGTTAACTATTACTATTAATTGTATTAGTTAACTATAATAGTTACTATATATGTTAACTATTACTATTAATAGTATTAGTTAACTATAATAGTTATTATATATGTTAACTATTACTATTAATAGTATTAGTTAACTATAATAGCTACTATATATGCTAACTATTATTATAAATAGTATTAATTTACTATATAGATTAAGTAATAGTATTATAGTTACAATATATGTTAACTATTACTATTAATAATATTAGTTAATCATAATAGTTACTATATATATATCAAAGTAGGTCGTTAATAATGTCAATGAGCATTTAGCTTAAAGACGTATTTTTCTCGAGAAGGTTAAGGGTTGGAACCCCCTACATTGTATTTAAAATATTGTAATTTGAAAAGAAATAGGTCGTTAGTTTTTTCATTCACTTTGTTAACGTCCATAAAAAATGTTGCATACTGACATAAATTATGACATAAAAAATAAATGACATAAAGTATGAACCTCAAAAATAAAATAGCAAAAATTGCTACATTGTTAGTACAATGCAATTCCTATTAAACTTATGTGCAACAAAGTTATTAAAATTGAACACAATTTTTCTAACTTTATAAATGTTAATGTTTTGATTCATTTATAATATACTTATATTATAAAAAATAAATCATGATATTAGCAAATTAGCTTCCTGTGCGGAGCACGGGTTACCTACTAGTATGTATAGTATTTAAGATGAAAGAGAAAGATTAAAAATAAAAATGAAAATGAAAATGAAAATTGAAAGAGTAATTAATGAGTTTCTTGATTTGTGAGATTTTGTCTAAAGACAAATAAAATGAATGGAGGGAGTATTTTATTTTATTTTAAATATTCATTCAGCATTTGGTTAGTCCTTATACTATACTCCCTCCGTCCCAGCGAAAGAGCCATTTATTTCCTTTTTGGGCGTCCCATTTAAAAAGCCACTTTCCCAAAAAGGAAACCTTAAATCACTATTCTCTTCACTCATTCTCTCTCCTACTTTACTTTTACACTCACAACATTCTCTTTCTTACATCACCTCCCACTCATTCTCTCTCCTATTTAATTTTTCATACTCACAACATTTAAACTTTTTCTCTTTCCTACATCACATTTCTTATTTTGCGTGCCCGGCTAATTTGATGGCTCTTTCGCTGGGACGGAGGGAGTATGATATTAATTCAGATTCGAGCGGGGTAGGCATAAATCTATTTTATCAATTTTAATGTAGCTTAATTCATACTCCCTCCGTTCCAAAATGTTTGACCCATTTGACTTTTTTGTTGAACTTTGACCACAAATATATGACAATTTAATTATGTTCATGAAATTCTAAAAATTCCTATTGATTCACCATTAATAATATTATCAACAACAACTTTTAGAATTTCATGAACATGATTAATCTCTCATAAATTTGTGGTCAAAGTTCAACAAAAAAGTCAAATTGGATAAACATTTTGGAACGGAGGGAGTATTTAAAATCTTGATGTTGCAAAGACAACTACATTATGTACATCATTTTCTATCTATATTTACAATTTTCCTTATATTGTATATTGGGAGTGTAAATATGTCCCTGCATATATTTAAAGTGTATCTATATTGTTGAGTGGAATAAATGGAGAAGTGGGAAGGTGGGGAGGCAAGTAAGAAAACGTGTCCTTTAGGATTCTGGCTCCAAATTTGTTAAAGAGTAGATATTGGTGCCGTAATAAAAGTTAAGCGATGACTGAATTCCACTTTTCCTTCACTCCTCTCGGAAATATAATATACTACTCACATCTAAATCTATATTATTGTATTATAAAGTCTATGAAAAGGCATTTGAATGTATCAATGTCGTTTGTTCCGGTGATTTTTGAATTTTCATACTTTCAACTGATCTTTCAAATTTTTTTGACGATTCGAATTATACGTATTAGTTGATAGGGGGAACAGTGGCCGTGAAACCCCCCCCCCCCAAAATTAATGTTGACATGTAAAAAATAAAATAAAAATAATACTAAGTTCACCCCCCCCAACTTACCAGCTCAGCCCACCCCCTTGGCAAAAAAAGAAAGAGTTGATGTATTTAATCATGTAACAAACAATTATTTTTTTGAAGTTTTTGGGTAATGTAATTTGTTAACCCTCTATATTTTGACTCTGAATCAGCCCCTGTTAGTTGATACATTTAATCGATAAGTATTTCATCGATAAGTATGTGTATACAAATGGTTAAATATAATAGACTATTGTTACATATAATATATAGTAGTTCTAATTAATGTACTAATACTAACAATATAAAGACTAATTAATTAAATTGGAAACATTTCTGTCTTTTCTCTATATAATATAAGATTAGTATTATAGAAAGAGCTATGCTAGGGGCAAAAAAAAAAGTCACAAAATCTTACTCATAAAATGAGTTAGCGATATTTTATTGATTGAATCGATATTGGACCCGCTACACTCTAATTAAAAATATCAATAAAATCATTACACCTATAAATTTGTGAGCAAGTTTTTGTGATTATTTTGTGTCCCTATTATTATTCTTATAGAAGAGAGTTTATAACTAACAGCGGCCTGCAAAGTGGAAGAAACTCAAAAGTTGAAAAGGCACGCATGATAAAAATTTGTGTATTTTGGAAGATCAATTAGTGATTTAAACACAATTGCAAGATTTTCCTCTCTCCAATAAGGTTTCGTCTCTTTTTCTTCATGATTTTGTTATCTCTTTTGGTTTTCCATCAAATCAACACGAAGAAATTGCTCCTTCCGACCTACTCAAGGTTTAGTGATGACATTGTGTTGTTTGAATTATATTTTGATATTCTTTTTGCAATGAATTTTTATATGAGTTTTTGTTTATTTAAGATAGTTTCATGAAATTTAATTTATGACAAATTACTTCAAATATAGAATTCACATGGGTCATACATGTGAGGTCTTTTTCCTTTATTAGTTTTATAGCATGAAAAAGTTTATGATTTTACGCATGTTTGAAGATGGAGTTTGTTTTGTTTTAAGGTGGTTACATAATTGGCATAATGGTTTACTATTTACATAGAATTGGTTTTCATATTATATGTTTGCATTTGTTACTTTGTGAAAATATATTTAACTGATTTGCAGAGTATTTTTGGTGATAGAAGAGAAATTTCAATAGTTCTTTTTTTGTGATGAAAGGTAGATTATGCTAATTTCTCTTCTATATTTTTACATTTTTTTTTTTTTGTATGTAATTTTTTCAAGCATTGTATGTATACTATTATAAAACATTTTAAATAGATTGATAAGTGTATTTTATGACTACAAAAATATATATGAGTTAATTTTGAATTTGCTATTAGTTTGAGTGGTTTTAATATAAATTCTTATGCATCTGTCCCAAAATATCTTTTTTAAGAGGTATTTTTTTTTAATGATACTTTTGTCCTTTTTTTGTTTTCTTTTTCATAGAAATTATCTTCATTTTTATATGTTTAATTTGTGTATTTATTTGTTTATTTAATTTTGATCTTTTTGATATTTTCTTTGCTTTTTATCTAGGTTTTGATTCGAAGTTTTATGATCTTTCATCGTTAAAACAATGTAAATGTCAAAATAATCGTGTATTGAATGGAAACTAAAGGAAAATTGAGAAAATGAACAATGAAGATTTAGAATTATAGTTTGAAATAATTTAAATAATGATATACTTAGGCATGATAGGTGCATATAAATTGATGATGCCAAAAAGGTCGAATCAGCCAAAATTCAGTGGTTCGGATATATCTTGGATGCTTGAATAGACTGAAAAAGATGAACAAACACGTAAACTAAGTCGGGGCTTTATCGGTGAAGGCCCTCCGGCGTGAGACTAAGTAATGGTGTTTTATGAGAGCAAATCAATTGACAATAGTTCAAAGCCAACAGATGTGTTACCAGAAAATTGTGATTTATGACTTGTATTTATAGATGTAGGAGATAGTATCATGCTTTGGATAGAAAGTAGGATATATAAGGAGTTAAATCCTACTCATATCCAATTCCAAGATACCCTTGTTGGATTAGTATTAGAAGGGTGGCACTAGACGTATGTCGGGGAGGCATGCTCCTCGACATAATATATTGGTCGACATATCTATATGTCGGGCAAGAGAGGTGACCAAAGGTAGGAAAGCCCATTTCCCTTGTCACGAATGTAGCTTCTGTTGTAGACATGATCTTGGTCAGCGTAGGCTTATGCTTTAGTGGGCACAGCAGCTATGTCGGGCATGTGGTGTCGTCAAAGGTAGGAAAGGCCTACTCCCTTTGCCATCTTTAATATAACCTTGGTGGGCTTGAAACATGGTTGATTTGGCCTTGGTCGACCTTGATTAACCTCATGGTCATCCTAGACATAGGACTGGTTTCTTATGTTCAAGTTGACATATGGACTATGTTGAGGAGAATATGTTGAGCATAGGCATGGAAGCCCATTCCCCATGTCGTACTTAGGACTTATGCATATTTTCCAATAGTCTCGATCCATTAGGCATTGCCCGTTTTATGGCCCATGTGCGTACTCAGTCTATACCATTCAGTGGCCCCCGACTTCCTAGCTCGGCTATGTTGAGGAGGAAGTGTACCTCATCCTCGACTTATGGATACAAAGAGGCTTTCTCGAATTATGAGGCGGCTAATCATTTTATCCGTCGAATTTTAGACATTGATGTAGACACTCATCATTGACGCGACATTCGCATTGGGAACACGTACCAACATTAAATTCGGGAAATGGGATACGTGCAACCTGTTTTTGTCAACCCATACCCTTTCGGATCTGCCCTGAATGGGTACTCACCAATTTTAAGTAACAAGTCAACTGTCTCCATGGCATTGACTTTGTGGTTGGTGAAGCCTTCCAGCCTACCAGAGTATGGTTCAAACATGTTGTCTTTCAAATTCATCTTCTGGAAGGTCGAGTAGTATAAATATCCCTGGAGGCCCCCGAGTCAATAAGGAGCCTTTCAGATTCACAATTATCGATTCTTCCCTTGAACACCAAGAGTTGTTCGCGTGCTTCCCTACCTCCAGCTAACTCATTGGGAGAGAATCTAATAACCTCCTACTCCTTGTGGACCCATTTATGGATGTGGTAGACTTTACTTAGTTCATTAATTTGATCTTTAAGCTTTTTGTTAGAGACTCTTCTCCCTTATGACGTGGAGCTTTTGCCTAGGAGGTAGGTCCTCCCTATCTTCTCCATCATCAACATCTATTCCTCGCTTGTTATCCTTTCGCATAACATAGAGGTCAAGTTTCCCTTCGTCTACCCACCTTTGTATCATCCGTATAAGGGAGATGCAATTTTCCGTATTATGTCTGTGATCCTTGTGGAAGGCACAATATTTAGAATTGTCCCAGACATGTTTTGACCTATCACTTAACGGCTGAGGCTCTAATAGGTTTACCAAATGAATGATATCTGTGATAGCTTTAGTAAGTGGGGTGAATACTTCGAATTTTTCTGTAGCTCGATTCCTATTATTTCCCTTATAGTTACTTCCGTTGGAAGCCTGGTTGGTGCCAGGCGGAGCCATTTCAGATTTCTCCGATCTTTTATTAATTTTCTCCTTTGCCATAACTATTACATAGGCCATATTGTACAAATAAGATTTTGTTTTCGGCTCCCTCACGGAGAGCTCAAATAACAACTGTTCGGATAGCAACCCAGATTAAAACAGACAATCACCTCCCGATCAGTCAGACTTACCTCTACCTAGTCAACCATAGCCCTGAACATATTGTAATAACTCAGAGTAGATTCATTATTTCCCTGCTCGATGTTATACAGGTCAGTAAATCTCTTTTTCCATTTTCCAGCAGTCGCAAAATGATCGAGGAATCTCCTCCTCATTACCTTCCAGCTATCTATGCTCCCCTTTTTCTGTTCATGAAACCATGATAGGGTTGTTATGGAGAAAGTGATGGTGAAAGCCTTACAGAGTATGCCATCTGCCTTGGAGAGAAGTTCTATTGACTCAAAGCCTTGCACATGATCTTGCGCATCCATGGTACCTCCATACTTCTCAAAATCGGGGATTTTAAGAGCCGGATTTGGAGGTTGGTCAACAATCCACTTGGTGAAGGGACGAGTGGCACTAGTATCCTTGACATCCTTCTTCCCCATCTCCATTTCATCAATTCTTTTTTTAAGAGGAGGAGCTCTCGCATCTATTCTTGTAATGTAGTGAGAGCTGCGATGGGTTATTTCCTTGTCTCAGTGACCATTCACCCGACTTTGCTCCTCCCATTGCTGGTGATTGACATGATTATCCCCATGTCCAGATGGTGCTCTGCCATTTAATGGCATGGAATGACGGGGTGAAGTTCTGTCCCTCCTGGGAGCTATCTCTAGCTGGAGGGACTTCTACGACGAAGAGGGCTCCTAGGACGAGAACTCCTATGTCGAGGAGAAAGGTCCCGACGGGAGGATTTTTTGCCTTGCATGGTTAAGTCTGGCTCTCAGATCAGCCGAATTAACCTCTTGTTCCCTTTGATTATTTAAATGGCCCCATAAGCCTCCTCCTTGATGGGCACTCCCATATCAAGGAGCCCTATCACAAGGACGAACATCCTGGATGGGGAGCTGCTTGGATCTGCTAGCAGCGTCGCGATGTGGAGGATTTTGGCCAGGGGAGGTTTTCCCTATTCACATGACTACCTCGCCTATCAGCGTGACTTTTCCCTCCGTGCATGTGAAATTCCAGTCCTGGTAGGTCGAATAAACTCAGCCAAAGAATGATCTGGATCCAACTCTAGCAAGGCGTTTTGTGTTTCGTAGATGAGTTGTAGAGTGTCCATCTGACGGTGCAGCAGAGTTCTGCGATCATTCAATGGAAGAGATGAGCCTGCATCCCCTTAGTCTGCGTTCTGCCTCGCCTGATTGGCAGTTGGTCGTCCTCATCGTCGTCGACTGCGGTTGTGGTCCAGGGGGATCCACCACAGGCTGCCCACTGGACCACAGATTCATGCCCAGAGGGTGGTAATGGATGTGTTTTCACCTATCCAAAGGATATATCTTTAGACCTATTTGTGCTCAACCTTGGATGTTTTATATGATTTTTGGAGTATTTATAAGTAAAGGGAATGGAAGGAAAAAGTCCCAAAATATGATTAAAAAGGATACGAAAATGAACGATCGAGAACATAGAGGAAAATGAGAAAATAATGAAAATTAAAGAAGGACAAAGTTGAAGATGACCAAATTATTCATTACCATTGGATAGTACTAGTCGAGAGCTTTTCAACCATATATGGCACGGCTCAATCGGAGTCTGTATGAAGAATTTATAACCTCCGAAAGTTTGCCGAGTAATGTACAAGTCGACGAATTACGGGAGCGTCCGCCCCCAAAAGGAGGGGGCGCCCGCTCCCAAATTTCAGAAACTCAAAGGGTGCTCACACCCCAAAATCGTCGCAAAAGCTGCAAAAACCGTCGCAAAACTGTCGCAAAAGCCCTTTGCGACAGCTTCAGCATAATTCTCTTCGGACTTGGTTTTTGACCTTTTTTTCCTAATTTTTGACCCTGCTCTCTCACACTAATATATGTAGAAGACCTCTAGCCATATTTTTAGGATCTCTTATCATCTCTCTTTATATCTTCTTCTCTTTTCTCCTGTTTTATATACTACCTCCGTCCCACCTCAATTGATCCACTTTCCTTTTTGGGACGTCCTGTAGGTGTTAGTGCCCTAGGCCTATAGAGATAGACCTTTATGTAATGTCATTGTTCATTTATATATGAGATTGCTTCTTTGATTATTATATGTGTTTGCATGTTTAGTTATAATAATCGTGTCCCTAGTACTTATGAAGCACTAGTATGAAGTCTAATGGATAATCATGTGATGATTATATGCATGGAGATGCACATTAGATTCATGGGTACTTGTTAGAGAACAAGGTACTGGACTTGACCCATTATGAGATTTATGTCATGGTCATATGTCATAATTAAATCTCATATAGTCATATCATTGATATCCTTTGACCTGAGATTATCATCGTCTTCCGCTCGATGAATATCATGTTTGATATAGTTTAACGTTGTCTTTAACCGGATGACAATAAGGGCTATCATTGGCATGGTATGATTCTTGTTGGGAAGAATGATAAGTCAAGATGGAAATTGTCCCTCGTAAAGAGAGATGTTTGCTAGGCCACTCGTAAGTAAGATTGATGTAGTGCATGGCCATGCCCGAATGAATTAATATGATTAATATCATTCGATTAATCAATTTACTTGGTAACGAGAAAGCATTGAACAATATGAGTTGACGTGGACCATGACTCATGTTCAATATAACATCGTGTGATAATGGGATTGTGATATGTTCTATGTAGGAAAATCGAACTTGATATTATACTATTTGGGTAGGCATGATGGCTTGCTAGAGTCCGCTCATGTCTTATGAGGATCGATGTGATCGGACTCATTGCCAACATAGTATGGTCCTATGGGGTCACACGCATCGAACGAATTGTCAAAAATGAAGAAAATGGGTTTTCTGTGCTCAGGGGACGACTCGTCCCCATGACTGAACCAAGTCGTGCCTTATGAAGGGACGCCAGGATCAGTGGGGGTATCTGAGGGACGACTCGTGCTGCAGGGCACGAGTCATGCCCAAAGGGACGACTCGTCCCGTGAGCAAAGCCAAGTCGTGCCCTATGAGGGACGCGGGAATCGATGGAAGGTCCCCGAGGGGACGACTCGTGCCACTGGGGACGAGTCGTCCCGTCGGGCCTGGACTGATACGTAAATGACCTAATTTTAGGGTTTTCGCAAAGGGCTTTTATTTGTAACGTATAAATAGTTGCCCCTAGTTGCCCTAGCCGTCATTAGAACGTTTTGGCTTGAGAGAAACACAAAAAGTGAGATATTTCAATTGAGAATTGAGAATCCAACACTACCAAATCCATTGTTCTTCATTGATTGAAAGGTGTTTCAATCAATAGGATCTAGAAATCCTCCTAGAAGAGTTCTAGGGTTCGTTCATCGCGTGGATACACATAGAGGATCTTCGCTTGTCAAGATCTTTAGTTCGTGATTCGCCGTTCGTTCATCAAGGATTAACAAGGTCGTTCAATCTGGAGTTGGGTCAAGTTTATCAAAGGCAAAAGCATTCAAGGTTGGTATTTCTATTTCATCTTTCTTAATTAATCATCTAGAACGAATTCTAGGGCTTGGGATTTTTCGAGTTATTGCATTATTCCGCTGCGCATGGACCCTCGGAAACCCTACAGTGGTATCAGAGCCCCGTTCATGATGCTTAGTTAGATAATCATGATAATTCTGTAATATGATTATATGAATTTTCATGATGTGCATGATCTAGAATATGAAATTGTATGAGTTTTACTTGTGAAGTAATTGTATATATAGATATACCATGATTATGAAATTGTAATATATGATTAATATGATTAATCTAGATTATGGGATGTCAATTTCATTAATATGATTAATGTGATTAATCTAGGATGTTTGTGAAGTATTACTTGGTATATTGGCTGGACACCAAAACCTTTCCCACAGGCACTTCGATGGAAGTGTGGGATAAACTTGGAGCACGTGGCCGCGTACTAGTAATTACTGATCAAAT
Source organism: Adenophora triphylla var. japonica (assembly GCA_022495995.1). Classification (NCBI taxonomy): domain Eukaryota; kingdom Viridiplantae; phylum Streptophyta; class Magnoliopsida; order Asterales; family Campanulaceae; genus Adenophora; species Adenophora triphylla. Next base: position 202,837 of record JAFEMH010002089.1, read on the forward strand.
GTGATATGTGTTGCATCATTCCATGTTCATAATTATGCTCATATAATTTTCATGAATCAACCTTGGGATGTAATTGATAAGCATGAAAAATTGAACCTTCTTTGTAATTTGAGTTTGTTTATGCCACCCATGTTTAAACACTTGTGAGTACACGGATAGTTTCATGTAGGCTACGCCACAGCGAGGTACATTGATTCTATCTTTGTATGATCAAGATGAGCAAACTGATGATTGCTATACGTTTAACATGGTTGAACTCAATTAGGCTATCAAAACAGTTTTGGGCCTAAGGCATAAGATGAGATTGAAACATGTGACATATGATGTCTATAATCTCATAATGATCTAAGAGTCATATATAGATATGATTGATAAATGTTATCTACCTTTTTAGTTTAATTTTGAGCAATCGTGCCATAGCCAGACTTGAAATTAAATTAAAGTTGGAGTCTTAGCCTATTAAACTATATTATACATGTTTTTATAAGAAGGTTATATAATTTAGTGGGAGTATTTGTGAAATACGTTAATTAATCTCTTAAATGAATTGGTACTTATATGTGTTCATATCTTGTTGCATATCTTTGTTGATCAATGGCTGTAAACAATAATCAAAACATGTCACTGCGATCATTCGTTGAGAAGGACAAGTTAGAGGAGAATGGCAATAACTATGTGGATTGGATCCGCAGTTTGGGAATTGTTCTCAAACAAGAAAGGAAGTTGTACATTCTCGATGGACCCGTTCCACCCGAGCCAGTTTGCTAATGCAACTAAAGCGGAAAGGGACCAACATAAGAAGCATATGGATGATTCTATTGATGTTGGTTGCACGATGCTTGCTACCATGTGTAAGGCTCTTGAGAAGGACCTTGTACACATGGAAGCCTATGATTTGGGAAATCATTTGAAGGAAATGTTCGATTGCAAGCACGTACGGAAAGGTTTGACACTATGAAGGCTCTTCATTCATGCAAGATGATTGAAGGACAACTTTGTTGGGCCTCATGTGTTGAAGATGAAGGGTCACCTCGAACACCTTGAGAGGCTTGGGTATCCTATCCGATTAGAGGCGCTACGGATATGATATTGCATTCACTCCTGAGAGTTATAATCGGTTTGTTACGAATTATAACATGAATGGGATGAATAAATCTCTGTCGAATTGCATGGGATGCTAAAGAATGCGGAGAACAATATTACCAAGAAAACCAATCAAGTGTTGATGGTGAATAAAGGAAAGGGGTTCAAAAACAAGGGTAAAGCAAAAGTTGCTAAGCCGGAGGCAAAGGTTGCCGTTCTTTGAGAAGCCTAAACCCAAATCCCAAAAGGATGCGGTGTGCTACCATTGCAAGGAAGCTGGGCATTGGAGGCGTAAGCGCAAGCTTTATCGGGAAGGGCGAAGAAGAAGGGCAATGAGATTGCCGTGACTTGAGTATCTATGTGATAGATATTTTACTTTCTACCTCTAGTTCTTGGGTATTAGATACCGGATGTGGATCTCACATTTGCCTAAATGTGCGGGGACTAAAGAATAGAAGGTTGCTCAAAGAGGGTGAAGTAGATCTACGGGTTGGAAATGGAGCAAGAGTTGCTTTGCATTGGCCGTAGGGACTTACGAAGTCACTTTACCAAGCGGATTAATTTTAGTTTTAAATAAGCTGTTATTATGTTCGGATTTGAGCAGAAACATTATTTCTATTTCATGTTTAGACAATGAGGGTTACAATTTTCTTATTGCGAATAAGAAATTTTCAATTTATTTGAATGACATGCTTTATTGTGTTGCTCATTCTTTTAATGGCCTTTATGTCTTGGATGTTGAGAATAATGTTGATAATGTCTATCATGTTAGTAAGAAATCCAAACCAAATAATGTGAATGACACATATAAATGGCATTGCCGTCTTGGGCACATAAATGAGAAACGCATCTCTAAACTCCATAAAGATGGATATTTAGACTCATATGATTATGAATCATATGATGTTTGCGAGTCTTGTTTATTGGGCAAGATGACTAAAGCACCTTTTACTAAGAGTAGTGAAAGGGCTAGTGATTTGTTGGCTCTCGTACATACTGATGTATGTGAACCAATGAATAGCATTGCTAGGGGAGGATTTCGGTACTTCATAACGTTCACTAATGACTTATCCAGATATGGCTACGTCTATCTGATGAAGTACAAAAGTGAAGCATTTGAGATATTTAGAATATTTCAAAGTGAAGTACAAAATCAACTTGGCAAAACTATTAAAACACTTCAATCCGATCGAGGTGGTGAATATTTGAGCCAAGAATTTGACGATCATCTGAAAAGTTGTGGAATTGTTTGAGAACTTACTCCACCCGGAACACCACAATGGAATGGTGTGTCGAGAGGAGAAATCGAACTCTATTAGATATGGTTCGATCGATGATGAGTCAAGTGAACCTTCCTATTTCCTTTTGGGGACATGCCTTTGAAACGGCCGCTTTCACACTTAACAAGGTCCCTACTAAATCGGCTCCTAAAACCCCACATGAGATGTGGCATGGAAGAAAGCCTAGCTTATCTTTCATGAAGATTTGGGGATGTGAGGCTTATGTAAATAAATTGGTTTCGAACATAAACTTGCACCTAGATCGATAAATGTATTTTCGTTGGTTATCTAAGGAAACGAAAGGATATCAATTTTACAACCAATCCGAGAACAAAGTGTTTGTTGCTCGACACGGTGTCTTTCTAGAGAAAGAGTTTCTCTCTAAAGAAACTAGTGGGAGTAAAATTGATCTTGAAGAAATTCAAGAACACGAAAATGACATAGAGCCGATAGTAGAGACGGAACCAAATTCACAAGTTTGTTGTGGAACCGGTTCAAGATACACAAGTTCTTCGCAAATCGGATAGGATACGATCCGAACACGAGAGATATGGATTTCTCATGACGGAAAGTAATGAAGTAGAAATCATTGAGAATGATGAACCTACTTCCTATCAGAGGCGATGTCCACTCTGATTCGGACAAGTGGCTAGGAGCCATGGAATCCGAAATCAAATCCATGTACGATAATCAAGTTTGGAACTTGATTGATCCACCGAAAGGTGTAAAAACCATAGGGTGCAAGTGGGTTTTCAAAAGAAAACCGACATGGATGGGAAGGTACATACTTATAAGGCTAGGCTAGTTGCTAAGGGGTATAGGCGGATTCATGGCGTTGACTATGATGAAACCTTTTCGCCCGTAGCAATGCTTAAGTCTATTAGAATCCTAATTGCCATAGCCGCATATTACGACTATGAGATATGGCAAATGGACGTCAAAACAGCGTTTCTTAATGGAAACCTACTTGAGGATGTATACATGATACGGCTGAAGGGTTTGTCGATCAAGGATTCTAACAAAGTGTGTAAGTTGCGAGAGATCCATTTATGGATTGAAGCAAGCTTCCGGAGAATTTGGAATCTACGTTTTGATGAATCGGTCAAAGAGTTTGGCTTCATCAAAAACGAAGATGAACCTTGTGTATACAAGAAGATAAGTGGGAGCATAGTGCTATTTACGGTATTGTATGTCGATGACATCTTGCTCATTGGAAACAATGTTCCCTGCACTTGAGGCTGTAAAGTCCTGGTTAGGAAAATGTTTCTCAATGAAAGATATGGAGTGAGGCGGCTTATATCCTTGGTATCAAGATCTATAGAGATAGATCAAGAAGGATGATTGGTTTGAGTCAAAGTACATATATTGACAAGGTCCTTAGAAGATTCGGCATGGAAAATTCTAAGAGAGGATACTTACCCGATGGGACATGGCATTACTCTTAGCAAGACTCATTGTCCTAAGACAAATGATGAGCGAAAGAGGATGAGTGATATACCATATGCTTCGGCAATTGGGTCTATCATGTATGCCATGTTATGTACTAGACACGATGTCTCGTACGCTCTAAGCGCAACGAGTAGATACCGATCGATCTGGTGAGAACCGTTGGATAGGCGTCAAGAATATCCTTAAGTACTTGAGAAGGACTAAGGATGTATTCTTGGTATTTGGAGGAATGGAAGATGATGCTGTTGTAAAGGGTTACACAGATGCAATCTTCCAAACCGACAAAGATGACTATAGATCGCGATCTGGTTTTGTGTTTATGCTAAATGGAGGTCTTTGTTTGTTGGAAGAGTTCCAGCGAGCAACATTGCGATTCTACAACGAAGCCAAATACATAGCGGCATCGAGATGCGGCTAAGGAGGCGGTTTGGATCAAGAAGTTCGTTAGTGACTTAGAAGTCGTTCAGAGTATCACTAACCCGATAGAGCTGTTACGTGACAACAATGGTGCTATTGCCCAAGCAAAAGAACCAAGGTCACATCGGCCGATCCAAACACATTTTGAGACGCTTCCACCTCATTCGAGAAATCTGTGAAAGGGAGGACGTCAAGATATGCAAGGTACCAACGGATGACAACATCTCGGACCCTCTCACCAAGCCTTTACCACAAGCTAAACATGATGGTCATGTTAGGTCCATGGGTATAAGATACATGAATAATTGGGCCTAGTGCAAGTGGGAGACTGTAGGTGTTAGTGCCCTAGGCCTATAGAGATAGACCTTTATATAATGTCATTGTTCATTTATATATGAGATTGCTTCTTTGATTATTATATGTGTTTGCATGTTTAGTTATAATAATCGTGTCCCTAGTACTTATGAAGCACTAGTATGAAGTCTAATGGATAATCATGTGATGATTATATGCATGGAGATGCATATTAGATTCATGGGTACTTGTTAGAGAACAAGGTACTGGACTTGACCCATTATGAGATTTATGTCATGGTCATATGTCATAATTAAATCTCATATAGTCATATCATTGATATCCTTTGACCTGAGATTATCATCGTCTTCCGCTCGATGAATATCATGTTTGATATAGTTTAACGTTGTCTTTAACCGGATGACAATAAGGGCTATCATTGGCATGGTATGATTCTTGTTGGGAAGAATGATAAGTCAAGATGGAAATTGTCCCTCGTAAAGAGAGATGTTTGCTAGGCCACTCGTAAGTAAGATTGATGTAGTGCATGGCCATGCCCGAATGAATTAATGTGATTAATATCATTCGATTAATCAATTTACTAGGTAACGAGAAAGCATTGAACAATATGAGTTGACGTGGACCATGACTCATGTTCAATATAACATCGTGTGACAATGGGATTGTGATATGTTCTATGTAGGAAAATCGAACTTGATATTATACTATTTGGGTAGGCATGATGGCTTGCTAGAGTCCGCTCATGTCTTATGAGGATCGATGTGATCGGACTCATTGCCAACATAGTATGGTCCTATGGGGTCACACGCATCGAACGAATTGTCAAAAATGAAGAAAATGGGTTTTCTGTGCTCAGGGGACGACTCGTCCCCATGGGCTGAACCAAGTCGTGCCTTATGAAGGGACGCCGGGATCGATGGGGATATCTGAGGACGACTCGTGCTGCAGGGCACGAGTCGTGCCCAAAGGGACGACTCGTCCGTGAGCAAAGCCAAGTCATGCCCTATGAGGGGACGCGGGAATCGGTGGAAGGTCCCGAGGGACGACTCGTGCCACTGGGGACGAGTCGTCCCGTCGGGCCTGGACTGATACGTAAATGACCTAATTTTAGGGTTTTCGCAAAGGGCTTTTATTTGTAACGTATAAATAGTTGCCCCTAGTTGCCCTAGCCGTCATTAGAACGTTTTGGCTTGAGAGAAACACAAAAAGTGAGAGATTTCAATTGAGAATTGAGAATCCAACACTACCAAATCCATTGTTCTTCATTGATTGAAAGGTGTTTCAATCAATAGGATCTAGCAATCCTCCTAGAAGAGTTCTAGGGTTCGTTCATCGCGTGGATACACATAGAGGATCTTCGCTTGTCAAGATCTTTAGTTCGTGATTCGCCGTTCGTTCATCAAGGATTAACAAGGTCGTTCAATCTGGAGTTGGGTCAAGTTTATCAAAGGCAAAAGCATTCAAGGTTGGTATTTCTATTTCATCTTTCTTAATTAATCATCTAGAACGGATTCTAGGGCTTGGGATTTTTCGAGTTATTGCATTATTCCGCTGCGCATGGACCCTCGAAAACCCTACACGTCCCACCTCAATTGATTCATTCCTTAACTGGAAAGTTTTCCATATTGTGATGTACCCGATTTTTATTTTTTGAAAAAATCAACGGAGTCGCCACGCCGTTTTTTGTTTAAGGGCCAAAACTTTGAAAAAATGCCCGAAAATGAGAGAAATGAGTTCGGAGGTCACGTTACACTCCGGGAAGAATGATTAGCACGTTCACCCGGAATGCCTCGTAAAACGAGTCTTCCAAACTTGAAACCATTTATATGTGTGTGTGTGTGTGTGTATGTGTTTTGAAAAAGGGATTTTTACGAAAATAAAATTTTTGACTCGGATTTGGGTACTGAAATTAATCAAAACGGTGTGATTACGTGAGTGAAAAAGGATGAAAACGAAAATATACGCCATGGAACATTCATGTCGCGCGGATCGGGGCGAGCCTCAATTACGTCCGTGCGGATAAGGCGTAGGTTTCATTTTTGGCGGCTTTCCAATCGATTACGTAATTTCCAGAATGTCAACCGAGTTACGAGAATCGGAAGCTGGAGTTTGCAACAGAAAATGTTAAGTAAAAACATTTTTGGATTTTGCATCCATGCTTGTCCCCACTTTCCTTAGGCTTTGATTAGTGATCACTAAACATGATTAGTGGTGATCTACTATATCAAGCCATCATTAGGGTACATTAGGACTTAGAAGCACTTCATTTGCTTGGGATGGGAAGATTTAACATAAAATAAATTTGATAAAACAAGAAGTAGGTCAAGATGTATCAACTTTTAGAGGAAGATCTTCTAAGGTAGTCATTAAGATGACCATCCTTGAGATCTATACTCAAGTGTATCTCATACATCTTGTGTGACCTAATTTGTGAGTCTTAAGGATGTTCATCCATGGAAATGGTTCCAAGGTGAACATCTTAGACTAGGGAAAAGTATTTACAAGTAAGTAAACAATTTAGACCATTTAAGATGGTAATCCATGGAGATTTTACTCCAAGGTGAACATTCTTAGGTCAAGTAAAGCAAATTTATGTAAAAACAAGGGACATTAAGGAGTAACATAAGAAAAGATGTAGACCTACATAGAAGATCATCCATGGAGATGAACTCCATGGAGATCTTCCTAGATCCAAGGACTAGAGGGAGGGGGATCAACAATAAATAAATAGATAGTGAAGATTTCACAAGTAGATAAACAAGATCTAAAGAAATATAGCAAGATAACAAAATTTAAGGAAGATGATGCTTGAATAAAGATAAGTTTAGTGAAAATAAGGAGGGTTTTACCAATGGTGACACCCTATCTTCCTTGGTTTGGAGTTTGACTTGAGGAGTATCAAGATTTAGTGTTTGGATTTGTGTTTAGGGCTTGTGTTTGGATGAGTGTTTGAAGGCTGTTTTCTGGAGATATTTCGGAAGAGTAATAGTGTGTAAGTTGTTGATTGATTAAACTGAGAGAGAAGGGTTGAATTTATAAGCTGGATTAGGTTTCAAAGATGTCCACGCGGATGAGATTGAGTCTCATTCTTGTCCGCGCGGATTGGAATGTAGGCATGCCTGATTTTGCAGAAATGCAGTTTTGGCTGTTTGCAATTAATTAAAAGTTGGTCAATTTCTTGAAAATCACTCTTTCCAGCGAGATCCAACCCATTTTGTTGTTCCTTTAAGGTCCTCCCTTGTTTAAATTGCCTTAGGAAGTGACCAAAATGCCCTTGAATGTTTATTTGATGTGGAAAATGTTAAATTGGGCTGAAGGAACATTGACGATTCAGATTGGGACACTTACAGTAGCCCCTCGGCGACGACACTTTCGGAGGAAGTGGGGTCGTCGATAAAAGTGAGGTCCCAATCTGTTGGGTAAAAGAGGGTGACCATTTTGGTCGGACCGCTGGGGAAAGGAATGACCATTTCGGTCTGATGGCTGAACCTATGGTAGGCTACCTACGTATCCTTAAGAGGAATCAAGTCGGTCGTAGTTCGGGTCTTTCGACTATCTTCAGACGTCGACCCTAGAGTGACTGTTTTAGGATGTCAACCTGGTAATGATTTCAATTTGTCGAATCAGAGGATGATTGCGATTTATCGCTTTGTGTCGAAACCGAAGCGATAGAGTTTAGGTGCCTCAAGCCTTAGTGATGACATTTAGGTGCCTCGAACCTTAATGATGGCGTTTAGGTGCCTCGAACCTTGATGATGGCATTTAGGTGCCTCGAACCTTGATGATGGCATTTAGGTGCCTCGAACCTTGATGATGGCGTTTAGGTGCCTCAAACCTTGATGATGGTGTTTTAGGTGCCTCGAACCTTGATGATGGCGTTTAGGTGCCTCGAACCTTGATGATGGCGTTTTAGGTGCCTCGAACCTTGATGATGGCGTTTTAGGTGCCTCGAACCTTGATGATGGCGTTTTAGATGCCTCGAACCTTGATGATGGCGTTTTAGGTGCCTCGAACCTTGATGATGGCGTTTAGGTGCCTCGAACCATGATGATGGAATTTTAGGTGCCTCGAACCTTGATGATGGCATTTTAGGTGCCTCGAACCTTGATGATGACGTTTTAGGTGTCTCGAACCTTGATGATGGTGTTTAGGTGCCTCAAGCCTTAGTGAATGATGATCCGGAGGTATCTGCCTAATGAGGATTTACCGTTTTGAAACAGTCTCTTTTGACGGTTCGTATCCTCACATTGAGGACGGACTCTGTGGGGATAGACAGTCCTTTGGTGGACTTCGTTTGAAGGGATCGGACTTACGTTTGCTGTTGTAGAAAGAAACGGGATTCCGTTAGCTTTCGTCGGGGATGACCCTAAGTTGAGGTTTAGTTCTAAATGGGGAATTAGTTCAAGAGTATGAACCTAAGTTGGGACCTGGTTCAGGAGTATGAACCTAAATGGGGACTTAGTTCAGGAGTATGAACCTAAGTCGAGGTTCGGTTCAGGAGTATGAACCTAAATGGGGACTTAGCTCAGGAGTATGAACCTAAGTTGAGGTTTGGTTCAGGAGTATGAACCTAAATGGGGACTTAGTTCAGGAGTATGAACCTAAGTTGAGGTTTGGTTCAGGAGTATGAACCTAAATGGGGACTTAGTTCAGGAGTATGATCCTAAGTCGAGGTTTGATCCAGGAGTATGAACCTAAATGGGGACTTAGTTCAGGAGTATGAACCTAAGTTGAGGTTTGGTTCAGGAGTATGAACCTAAATGGGGACTTAGTTCAGGAGTATGATCCTAAGTCGAGGTTTGGTTCAGGAGTATGAACCTAAATGGGGACTTAGTTCAGGAGTATGATCCTAAGTCGAGGTTTGGTTCAGGAGTATGAACCTAAATGGGGACTTAGTTCAGGAGTATGATCCTAAGTCGAGGTTTTGCACCTGAGGGAGACTATTTGAAGGTGTTCTTGCTGGGGAAGATTTGGACTTACGATAACCACCGGGATTTAGATATCTGAATCCAAGATGGTGGTGACTTGAGGCGTCTGAGTCAAGCTGGTGCGGACTCGAGGGTCGTGCCAGTTATTTGGGCAATTCTGTTGAAGTCATTGTCATTACGCTTCGATGGGGACCATCCTTGCTGCGAAGAGGCTTCAGGTCGTAACGGAAAACTGGTCTTTCATGTTTGAATTGCTGCATTTGTTAATAGAGAGGAAGATGCATATATGACATTCATGATGACGGATGCATGCATAGAACCAAAATGATTATGAGAGTATCACTGCATATGTTCGCGAGATGATGCATTTACTTGATTTTGGAGATGCGCTTAGCCTAAGCTTTTGGCAGGGAAATTATGATATATGATCTTCAATCACTTAGGATTTGTGAGGACCCCGACCCGGAACCTACACGTGTCCCGAGTTGGAGCGTCCTCAAACTAACCCAAATACACAAAAACTTTTAAAACTTCACTTTGACTTTCAAATATAAACATTTATAACATAACATTTCAAAAGAACTCGACTCCACTCCACATTGGAGGAGGAGTTAACCAACTTTAAAAACGAACAATTGTTTAGTTACAAAAGATTAAGGTTATGACGTAGAGTTTAAAGTTTATAATTACAAACCCCAATAAAGGAATTACCAAAATACATTTTATACGTCACCCTAAACATACCCCGACAATACCCAAAAGATTACTCCAAACTCCTCTCCGTCCTTACTTGGCCGGTCCGCCTGTCTCGGGATCTAAAACAGTAAAGGGAGAGGGGTGAGAATAAATCTCAGCAAGCTATTATGGATGCAACAATATGCCAAATAGATGCAACACATAACACGTTGGAAAAACTGTAAACACCTTACGTTACCTTTGGTTTACCTTTTTCCCGTCTGAACAATAGTCGTACAACATTGGGTATAATAATACTCCAATCTTAAGTGAGCTGCTTAAGCAATACTCACATCTTATAAGACCCATTTTTCAGGGAACCAAATAAGATAGTAGCAACTCTGTAAGGCTTTTGGCTCAATACAGATGCTATAACCCCAACCTGTGGCCACAGGAGGGGACGGTCACAGGTATAACATAATCCGATCACATTAGGTCACACTTCCATAATTGATCGTATTACGTTATACCCCCAATATCAGCTGATTAACAAATTATCAAGCACATAGTAGTTACTTGAAATAAAATCCACAAAAAGGGATAAACAATAGCCACATGGTAATATATACTCATGCCCAACAATATCAAAGTGTAACAATTTATGAATACACTAAACAATATCAACAACAATATATATAACATCAAGTAAGGAAATGAGGGATCATTAACCTACCCTACAAATTCCATATACAAGGATACAAGGCCTTAATGAAGGTTCAAGTTCAATTACCAAGTGGGAGTCTCAATTTATAAGTGGCCAACAAACTTGCTAAACGATCCTAGTTCAAATTAAGAAAATTTGGTTCAGGGTCTTGGGCGACCGCCCTAACCACTTGGGCGACCGCCCAAGTGGACTTCAAAGGTAATTATGGTTTCTGCCACTATGGGCGACCGCCCTCACCACTTGGGCGACCGCCCAAGTGGGTTTTAAAGCCAAAGTGAATTCCTGCCATGATGGGCGGCCGCCCAAGCCCCCATGGGCGACCGCCCAAGCCTCCTCCAGCCCATTTTCCAGATTTTTACCCCTTTGAAGCCTAGGTTTCCATTCCTTCTAACTAAGCTTAAGTCAAGAGCACCAAAGGATACCTTCATCTTACCAAGTCCCATTCAAAACATGTAAACTCACAACCAAGTAATCCTAGATCATTTATCTCTAAAATTTCTACCCATTTCAAACCTTTTTAATGATCTTCCTTGAACCCTAACTTCAACAATGTCATTTTCTAATCATTCAACTCCCATTTAGGTTTCCAAGCAAGAAATCAACATCACCAAGCCAAGAACAATAATCAAAGAACTCATGAACACATAGAAGAAGGGAATCATAACAACTCACCTTAGGGTTTTCAATGGGAGGTTGATCTTTCTAACTTGATGGATTCCCCAAGATGATCCAACCTCAAATATGCTCCTAGACTTGAATTTGGTGAAGAAATGGCTTGGCTTCAAGAAAGGAGGTTGAGAGCTTCCATGGAATTTTCTCTAAGGCTTTCTCTAGGAGAAAGAAGTATGAATGATGGAGGGAGAGGGGGGTAAGAGTAAGGAGGTAAAAGGGGTGGACACTTGTCACCTAGGGAGAAAGCAAGACCTTTTATGGCCCCTCCTACAATTCTAACTAAGGCTTTCAATTTAACTTAAAAATAAAATAAATCCTTATCCCATTAATTCATCCTACTCATTTAACCTCCCTACACTATTTAGCATATTCCCATTTTTATTATTTCTCCAAGTTTCTTTATTTAATGTCTAATAAATTCTTATAAGATCCTAAATTTACTTTTCACCCAATTTATCTTAATTTAAGAATTTAAAGACATAATTGAACACATAAAGATAACATAAATATTAAAAGCATATAATTTAATATTTAAAATGAGTGCCTAGGGTTGGGGTCGTCACAGGATTGTTCCTATTGATTCAAGTTTTGTACATGCTACATGAGCCCTTGGGAGATTTGTGTGGGGATGCATGGTGGTGAGAGGGTTTGTATGTGTTTATGTATGGCGGGGTGAGCCCTCTCCCATAAGGTGGGGAAATGTATGAGTGATGGATGATATAGTGCAATCTAGGCAAGTTGGGGATGCTCCCGGGAATATTGCAGCAGATTGAGTTGTTGCTGGGGAGAATAAGGTGTGTCGTGCACCCGAGATGGCAAGCAGCAGAGAACGTGCAGAGAATGCCCTGGTTTTGAAGAGATGACTAGGCAAAGCCCTAGATCTTGATGAGGTGGCCATGGCGAAGCCCCAGTTGATGATGCAAAGAAAACCCGGAGGGAATCTGGTGAAGAGAGCCTGAGAGAACAGCTTAACAAAAAGCCCCAGCTTGGAGAGATTCAATGCATCCCTATTGCAGACAGAGTCATCTTGTGGCCACGGAGGCAACCCATCATTTCAAACTTTAGTCAATCAGTCAATGGACAAGACTCAGAAATTTTTACGTGCAGGGGCACATCTTTCGAAAAGTGGGAATGAATCCCGATTTTGTGTATACACACTCGCTTTAGGTTTGACTCTTTTGAGAGAGTATAAGCATCACAAGGTGTGGAAAAGTGTATGGAAGTCCCTGCCGACAGAAAGACAGTGTTTGGCTCTATTTCCCTATGATGGAGAGAGAGAAGACTTGTCGAGACACTTGAAAACTTGTCTTATTCATGATGATCACAAGGCTGCTTAAAAACCCTTTATTGATGTTCGGGTTATTCAACCACTAAATCTGATATGAACAAATATTTTGATTAATCACAAGGAGAAAACCAACTGATATCGAGAATCGAGCTTGGAAGGATGGAAAGTGTATAGGAACGGTCCTTGATGAGACCGGTTTTTTTGAGATTTGTTTGTGATTTCGACCGGACCAGTTGTGGTTGCCTACGTTCCCCTCCTGACGAGGAGCTCAGGTCGCCGTAGTTCGGGCTTATCCCGATTGAAAAGAGAATGAATGTTGAAATTCGAGGATCTGAGGACCTTTGAGGATTTTGAGGATTGAAAAACATGTCCTCCTGGAGTGTCTATGAAAGACACGGATGCGAAGCCCCAGTGGGACATCCACGGCAAGTGTTTGCGAAGAGAAATGAAATATGCTCACATGAAGTGTCAAATGGATGGACTGAATTTGCACAATCTTAGATCGATGATTTTGAACCAAGATGGGATAGATTCCAATTTAAGCAAGCAATGAAGCATTAATTTGATTTAGCTCTCGAAGATATTAGAATGAAATTACTATTCGGTAGGGACTGTAGCTGGGTTTCTGGGCTTCGATCGGCCATCGGGTGATTTAGGATATCATGACCTCTTAAGATGAGAGGTCGGCTGGGCTTTTTGCTAACTAAGCCTCTAAAGATGAGAGGTTGGCTTGCAGGGATGTGTTTAGGAAATCTACGACGATGAAGATTGATTGCCTCTAAGAATGAGAGGTCAGATTTTGACTTTGGCCAAAGGCAAGGGTAATGATAATGGGAATATCCTCTAAAAGCGAGAGGATGGCTTGGGATTGATTAAGAAAGTGGGAGTATCCTCTAAAATCGAGAGGATGGCTTGGGATTGATTAAGGTAATGGTGAGAGGAAGTCCAAGCTATCGAAAATTTTTGCGAACTTGCGAGAATTCGGGCTCCTTTTTGATCATTGGAGAGCTTCTTGAGGAGTCGGGGACTTTTGCTGAATTGTGAGGATCGACAGTCCTTCTTTTTTAAAAAAGGCCTCCTGAGACGTTGAGGATTCTTGCTGAATTGTGAGAATTTAAAATCCTTTTCTCCTTTTTTTTTTTAAACTTGGAAGGCCTCCTGAGGAGTTGAGGATCATTTTCTCTTTTTTTTTTTTTAAATAACTTGGAAGGCCTCCTGAGGAGTTGAGGATTATCTTTGTCCTTCCTTCACGGCTTGAGATATTTTGCGCATCGCCGACTCTCGAAGCTAACTTCGTGGGCTTGCTTGGACTTCTCTTAGCATGGAGCAAAAATGATGGCTAAACCGGATTTCAAAACACGCCGATCTTGAAATGAAAGGGTGAGGTAAAGGTTTTCCCTACGGGTGAACGGCTTCAACCGCAATCCCTACCGGATGACCTAAACGAAATTAAGTCTTCATTGCTTGCTTAAGCTTTTAATGAGAAAAGATCCATGCAAATTCATCGAGCAACGAGATGATGAGGATGATGAAAGGGTTGTGAGCATATGAGATGCAAGAGGGGGAGTTGGTAAGCCCCAATTTGAGAAGGATATCAATTGATTTTCTCACTCCGGTTAATTTGAATATTAATTATTTCAAAGAATTAGTGGTTGAGCAGCACAAGTGATCATCTTGGATAAAACCATTTCAATTAACGGAATTCCGTTTCTTTCCTCATTTCCATCCCCAGCAGAGTCGCCACTGTGATGTACCCGATTTTTATTTTTTGAAAAAATCAACGGAGTCGCCACGCCGTTTTTTGTTTAAGGGCCAAAACTTTGAAAAAAATGCCCGAAAATGAAAGAAATGAGTTCGGAGGTCACGTTACACTCCGGGAAGAACGATTAGCAAGTTCACCCGGAATGCCTCGTAAAACGAGTCTTCCAAACTTGAAACCATTTATATGTGTGTGTATGTGTTTTGAAAAAGGGATTTTCTGGAAATAAAAGTTTTGACTGGACTGGACTGAAATTAATCAAAACAGTGTGCTTCTGTGAGTGAAAAAGGACTGAAAATGAAAATATCTGCCATGGAACATTCATGTCCGCGCGGATCAGGGCAAGCCTCAATCCTGTCCGCGCGGATAAGGCAGTAGGTTTCATTTTTGGCAGCTTTCCAGTCTGATTCTGTAATTTCCAGAATATCAACTGGAGTTACAGAATCAAAACTGGAGTTTGCAACAGAAAATGTTAAGTAAAAACATTTTTGGATTTTGCATTCATGCTTGTCCCCACTTTCCTTAGACTTTGATTAGTGATCACTAAACATGATTAGTGGTGATCTACTATATCAAGCCATCATTAGGGTACATTAGGACTTAGAAGCACTTCATTTGCTTGGGATGGGGAGATTTAACATAAAATAAATTTGATAAAACAAGAAGTAGGTCAAGATGTATCAACTTTTAGAGGAAGATCTTCTAAGGTGGTCATTAAGATGACCATCCTTGAGATCTATACTCAAGTGTATCTCATACATCTTGTGTGACCTAATTTGTGAGTCTTAAGGATGTTCATCCATGGAAATGGTTTCAAGGTGAACATCTTAGACTACGGAAAAGTATTTACAAGGAAGTAAACAATTTAGACCATTTAAGATGGTCATCCATGGAGATTTTACTCCAAGGTGAACATTCTTAGGTCAAGTAAAGCAAATTTATGTAAAAACAAGGGACATTAGGGAGTAACATAAGAAAAGATGTAGACCTACATGAAAGATCATCCATGGAGATCTTCCTAGATCCAAGGACTAGAGGGAGGGGGATCAACAATAAATAAATAGATAGTGAAGATTTAACAAGTAGATAAACAAGATCTAAAGAAATATAGCAAGATAACAAAATTTAAGGAAGCTGATGCTTGAACAAAGATAAGTTTAGTGAAAAGAAGGAGGGTTTTACCAATGGTGACACCCTATCTTTCTTGGTTTGGAGTTTGACTTGAGGAGTATCAAGATTTAGTGTTTGGATTTGTGTTTAGGGCTTGTGTTTGGATGAGTGTTTGAAGGCTGTTTTCTAGAGATATTTCGGAAAAGTAACATTGTGTAAGTTGTTGATTGATTAAATTGAAAGAGAAGGGTTGAATTTATAAGCTGGATTAGGTTTCAAAGATGTCCGCGCGGATGAGACTGAGTCTCATTCTTGTCCGCGCGGATTGGAATGTAGGCGTGCCTGATTTTGCAGAAAAGCAGTTTTGGCTGTTTGCAATTAATTAAAAGTTGGTCAATTTCTTGAAAATCACTCTTTCCAACGAGATCCAACCCATTTTGTTGTTCCTTTAAGGTCCTCCCTTGTTTAAATTGCCTTAGGAAGTGACCAAAATGCCCTTGGATGTTTATTTGACGTGGAAAACGTTAAATAGGGCTGAAGGAACATTGACGATTCAGATTGGGACACTTACACATATATTTATACCCTTATCATCTCCATATATTTGCAAAAAAACAATTCATTATACCCTTATAAAGTTAACATATTTATAGAAAAATCAATCATTAACTTACTATTCCTCCCACTCATTCTCTCTCCTATTAAATATTTTTAACTTTTACATTCTCTCTCCTATTCCCTATCGCACATTTAACTTTTACATTCTCTCTCCTTTAATTTCTATCCACTTTATTCATTTTTCTTAAAAACCGTGAAATAAACCAATGGACCAATTGAGCAGGGACGGAGGAAGTATTAATTTAGGATTTTAATTATTTTGAAGATTTAATAACAAGGTTTATGCTTTCATTGTTAATGGCCATTCGAGGCTAAATTATTTGATTCGTTGATTGAGGTAAGTAACAATTGTATCTTTATACTATTGATTTAATTTTTCCTATCCCTCTCTCATTCTTGTTCTCTCAACATTTTCAAGATTATTCATAGGCTTCAATTATATGTTAATATACTTTTGGCATATTGAATTTATTTGGCTATAAATCGTTTCACTCAAATGGATGATTTATACATTGACCATTGTTGAGAAGATTAGATTTAATTGAAGATTTCACGAAAATCAATTAATCTAGTTTTTTATGTTCTTGTGTTATTAATTGAATCTGAAATTGTCAATGACTTAGATAAGTGAGAAAAACTCACAAGTGTTGTTAATAGTATTGACAACACTAAGAACAACACAACTCACACCAATTCAAAAATAAAATAATTGAGATAATTAAAGGCAACAGAAATAATAAAAGAAACACAAGAGAATAGATTTTTCTCAAGTTATATATATAAATGAATATATAACTTGAGGGGTGCCAGGAGGGCAAGACCTTTTTTAATAATAAGCTTTTGGTACAAGGTCAAAAGTTCCCTAATAATTTTCAATCAATAGCATAGGGGAACAACTATTCTAGAATACACTTTTTATAAGAACAAACTATCTAACGCTCAGAAACACTCGGAGAATGAAAGTTATATGTGATAACTCACTGGTGTTGGACAGTGTGTTGCCAACACATGGGACAACACTGAAGAGTCGTGTTCTTGACTTGTGCAAATCTCAACTTCTGAATTGGGGTGAATGAAGAAGTCAAATGCTTGCACTATTTATAGGCTCCTAGAACTTGGAGCCTACTCAAACTAACCAGCAAATCAGCTATGAGTTAGTTTCCTTCTTTTTAGCTCCACCTGTTTTGTTTGTTGAAGACTAAGTCATTCTAGGCTTCATCACTTGTACCGCCAAACATTATGAACCTTGTACTCCTTATCTTCAGCTTCCCCTGTGTAGATAACATCCTAACAATGTGTACTTGGTCTTCACAATTACACATAAATATTGATTTTATGTGTAACTTTCTTGTTCCATTCGTAAATCACGCCTAGCATCATTTTTATGACATGTTCAACCACAAATCAAACAAACTAACAACAGATATATAATTAATAATTATCACTTTGTAATTTATGAAAAATATGTAGTAACTATCCATAATTTGAACTGCCAACACAATGGCAACACATGAGGCAACACTAGTGACAACACTGGTGTAGCAACACTGGAGACAACACCAATGGCAATACTGGTGTAACACTTACAATCTCTCCCTTGGTTACACATTTCATCACAAAATACTAAGTGATATTCCTGCATAGAATGTTAGTCAAGTAATAAAAATATATATATATCTCCCCATAATATTAAGCTCCCTCTTAATCAAAGATTTAAAACAACCAAACAAGATTATTATAAACTAACCACCAAAAATCCCCAAGTTTAAAAGTATTCAACAGGACAACCATTTAAAACTAATTAAAGCAGCAATTGTTTAAACAACAAACCAACAAATAAAATTGTTTTCAAGATAACCAAAATTCAAGAAACATTTAACCATCAATCTTCAGGGGTTGGAACAACCATTGGTCCTTCAGTTCCTCCCTTGGTCCTTCAATTCCTCCTTCATTTCCCTCCGCCCTTGCACCACTTGGACCAGCTTCGGTGGACGCATCAACATCACGTCTTTGATCTCCCCTTATTTTGGAAGAAATCAAGTCTACCATCTGTTCCATATCTTCTCGCATCTCCAGCCACCCTTCTATCATCTATATCCCCTACCCAATCAGAATCACTAAAACCAACTAAGTAGGTATTAGTGTATTTAGTGAACCAAATTCCTAATTTACTAGTCCCGAAAACATATTTAATGATTTTCTTAACAGCATTTAGGTGAGAAATTTTAGGATTAGACTGATATCTAGCACACACACACACACCTATGCTGAACATAATGTCGGGACGACTGGTAGTAAGATATAGGAGACTACCTATCTTAGATCGATAAAGGGTTGGGTCAACATCCTCCCCTCCTTGGTCTTTAGCCACCTTAAGTGTTGATCGCATAGGTATTTTAGAACTCTTGGCACTTTCCAATCCAAACCTTTTTACCAGACTTCGTGCATACTTGCTTTGAGAGATATAAATCCCATCATTTGACTGTTTTACCTGCAATCCCAAGAAATAAATAGTACACCTATCATGCTCATCTCAAAAGTTGATGTCATAGCCTCCACAAAATTTTGCAAATAAGTTTTAGATTTGGATCCATAAACTATGTCATCAACGTAGATTTGAGCAATGACAAGCTCTTTATCATGCCTTAAAATAAACAATGTCCTATCGGTTTCGCCTCTAAGAGATCCATATTCAATTAGGAAACTTGTTAGACGCCCATACCATGCACGTAGAGCTTGTTTCAAGCCATATAAGGCCTTCTCAAGTCTATATACATGATTTGGGTGGAACATGTCTTCAAACCCCTTAGGTTGCTAAACATAAATCTCTTTATCTAAGTACCCATTCAAGAAGGCCGCTTTAACATCCATTTGGTGTAATGTGATTTTAAGGTAACAAGCTATAGCTAAAAGAAGTCTTATTGACTCAATTCTAGCCACAGGTGCAAAGGTCTCATCATAGTCGATTCCTTCCACTTGTTTATAGCCTTGAGCCACAAGACGGACTTTGTTACGAACAATATTAACCAATTCACATGATTTGTTTTTATAAATTCATTTAGTTCCAATTATATTAGTATGCAAAGGTCGAGGAACTAAACACCAAACATTGTTTCGGGTAAATTGTTCAAGCTCTTCTTGCATAGCTTGAATCCAAAAGTTATCTTTTAAAGCTTCAATCACGTTTTTAGGCTCAATACTAGAAACAAACATAAGTGTTTTACCTTGGAGTATGTGGTGGACATACACACATACCTTACCATTTCTCTTTAGTTAATCGACTTCTTATTTTTTGTTCGAACTCTTTCATTAACCTCCCCAATTACTTGAGTAGTGGAAAGGTTATTTCTAATTCTTGCTGGAGGGTCTCTCCTGGCCTGTTGATACACCAACTCATCTTCTTCTTCTAAGGCATTATTTCCAACCACTATTCTGAAATCATGTGGTGTCTCATGTGTTGTCGTTTCGAAGGCAACACTTGGGGCAACACTTGAATCTGTGGCTGTATTCCTTGAACCAATTTGTGTTCCATCAATGTTTTCAGCTTCTTCTAGCAACGCCAGGGGCATATCTTCTACTGGTTCACCAGTGGCACTCAAAAAGTCAATAAAAAAATATTCACCGATTATTGAATAATTTTTTAATCTTAAATTATAAATTCGGTAAGCGCGACTGTTTTGAGAGTAACCAAGAAAGATAGCTTTGTCACTCTTTGAATCAATTTTCCTAAATATTCTCGGTCATTTAAAACATAACATATATAACACCCAAACACGTGAAAATAGTGTACGGTAGGTTTCTTTCCATTTAAAATCTCATAGGGTCTCATAGTTGTACCGGGTCTTAAGAATACTCTATTCGAAGTGTGACATGCCGTGTTTAATGCTTCGGCCCAAAAACCTTTTGAAAATTTTCTAGAAATTAGCATAACACGAGCCATCTCTAGCAAAGTCCTATTTTTTCTTTCGGCAACACCATTTTGTTGTGGTGTTTTGGGTGCCGAAAATTCATGGTGTATTCCTTTTTTACTGAAAAATTTAGAGAAGAAAATGTTATCAAATTCCTTACCATGATCGGATCTAATACGGAAAACAGGTGAACAAAACATGTTTTTTATTTTGGAAAATAAGTGTTTATATTTATCAAAAGTTTCAGACTTTTCTCTTAAAAAATATACCCAAGTAAATCTAGAAAAATCATCCACTATCACATAAATATACCTATTACCTCCCAAGCTTTCTACTTCAATTGGATCCATTAAGTCCATATGTAAAAGCTGAAAACAATGTGTTGTTCCTGAGTGTTGTTCACTGTGTTGTCCAACACTGTGAGCAACACGAGTCTATTTACCTTTTTGGCTGTCACCACACACCATGGTATTCTTGAGATTGAGATTGGGAACACCTTTAACAGCACTAAGTTTGACAATCTTCTCAATATTCATATAATGAGCATGTCCTAACTTTTGGTGCCATAAAATTGTATCATCAACTTTTGTCGAATTGCACACTTGTTTATTTCCAACAAGGTAGCAATTATCACTCGATCTTGTTCCTGTCATAACACAAAAGTTAGTGTTATCAAAAACTTCACAAGTATCCCTATTAAATTTTACCTCCAAATCGTCATCACATAATTGGCTAATGCTAATTAGATTAGCAACCAATCCATCTACAAGCAAGACATTTTTTAAAGGAGGAAAATCGATGACATCAAGTGTTCCTTTTCCTAGTATGTGTCTCTTGCCTCCAACTCCATAGGTTACTAAGCCTCTGTGAATAGGTTGGTATTCCTTCAAGAAAGACCTTTTTCCCGTCATGTGACGTGAACAACCACTATCAAAGTACCAAGCACCTGAAACGTTAGTCTTTAAAGCAATGTAGATAACATTACATTTCAGATTAGCTTTAGGAAACCAAACTTTTCTATTTGAATTTCTGTTTTTCTGACCTCCTGTGTTGTCTCGAGTGTTGTCTTGAGAATTTGACAACACTTGAGACAACACTTGAGAACTGAACTTTTTCTTTGAAGAATAAAGCATTCTGATTTATTGTTTCCAGTTTTGTGACAGTATTCACACTCAAAGGTATGATCAGAACTATTACTAGAAGAACTACCTTTTTTCTTAGCAAGTTCTTTTACAAAACTAGTTTTAGTTTCCTCATTAAACAAGGTAGAATTGATTTTTCTAGTTATTCTTGAAACCCAATACCTGCTTTGAGAGGCTTACTCAAGTTAAGTATCTCATCTAGTTTTGAAGTACTTGTGTTGAGTTTCTTGAAGGTTGATTTGGCTAGGTTGAGTTTGGACTTGAATTTATCAAGTTCTGCATCCTTCTTAGTGAGTTGAATCTCTAGCCGAGTCAAGGAGTCCTTAAGCTCCTGGTTCTCCTGGGTCAAGAATACCACCATCTTGTTCTTCTTTTTCCATTTTATGAAAAGTGACTCATAGAGAATTTTTAATTCATCAATGAGCTCATCTTTACCAAGCTCATCCTCTAATGACTCATCTGTATTAAAATTCACAGAACCATGAAAGCATATATCATTAGAAGAACTTAATGAATCATACCTGCTAAGTGTTGTGTCATGTGTTGTCATGTGCTGGACAACACTTGAGGCAACACATGCTGATGATGACACAAGTGTTGTGTCATGTGTTGTCATATCCTGGACAACACTTGAGGCAATACATCCTGATGAAGACAGCTTCTCTACCGTGGCCAACATAACCACTTGTTCAAGGTTTTCACCTTTTTTAGTTCCTTCCTCTTCTTCATCACTAAGAGACACCCACTTATTTTTGCCCGTCTTTCTCAAGGTGTTTGCACATTCATTTGCATAGTGACCCAAATCGAAACAAGCGTGACATTAAATGGATTCAATGTATTTGGGGTCAGATTTGGACTTCTCCGAGGATGCTCTCATTAGTGATTTGTCTCTTTGGTTCGAAGGAATGGCTCTCCTGGGCACAAAATGATGCACTTTGGATTGTTGATCCTTAGCTTTAACCTGCACATTGTTAAACTTTCTAAGCATGGAATTATATTTCTTAGCAAGTAAAGCTACACTAGTATTCTCGTCTAATTCCTCAAAGGCTTCATCTTCATCATACACAACCGTGTCCGAAGATTCAACTTTTAAGGCAATATTTTTGCCTTTTGAAGCTTTGATTTGCTCATTAAGATTTAATTCAAAATTTTTCAAAATGCTCATCAAGGAATTAATATCCATAGTTGAAAGATTATGGGCCTCTTCAATGGCAGAAACTTTAATATTAAAACGTTCGGGAAGAGTACGAATAGCTTTTGAAATAAGTTGTTAGTAAAAGGTTCTCCTAATACTTGACACTCATTTGAAATATCAATCAACTTTTCAAAATAAGAAGAAATATCTTCGTTTTCACCCATTCTTAATCTTTCAAACCTACTAGTGAGACCCCTAAGCTTCGTTTCTCGGACACTACCATCACCTTCACAAAATCTTTGTAAAGTATCCCAAACATCTTTTGCAGTGGGACTATTTTGAATGAGTTTGAACATATGCATGTCAACCAATTCATAGATGACATTTAGTGCCTTTTCATTGGAACTTGCTAGATTATTCTCTTCATTTGTTCATTCGGATTCAGGTTTGACTTGTATGTCACCATTTTCATCCGGAGGAAGCAACAGAACAAAATAACCATTAATTACATATTGCCAAGCTCGAAGATCAATTGATTTGATATGTGAACGAAGATGAATCTTCCAATAAGCATAATTTGACCCATCTAAAACATGAAGCCTATTTTGATTAAGATTAGCAGGATCATAAGCCAAGACTAATGGATCAAAACACTTAGTAAATCAAGTGCTAGGCTCTGATACCAATTGAAATTGTCAATAGCTTAGATAAGTGAGAAAAACTCACAAGTGTTGTTAATAGTATTGACAACACTAAGAACAACACAACTCACACCAATTCAAAAATAGAATAATTGAGATAATTAAAGGCAGCAAAAATAATAAAAGAAACACAAGAGAATAGATTTTTCTCAAGTTATATATATAAATGAATATATAACTTGAGGGGTGCCAGGAGGGCAAGACATTTCTTAATAATAAGCTTTTGGTACAAGGTCAAAAGTTTCCTAATGATTTTCAATCAATAGCATAGCATAGGGGAACAACTATTCTAGAACACACACTTTATAAGAACAACCCATCTAACACTCAGAAACACTCGGAGAATGAAAGTTATATGTGATAACTCACTGGTGTTGGACAGTGTGTTGTCAATACATGGGACAACACTGAAGAGATGTGTTCTTGACTTGTGCAAATCTCAACTTCTGAATTGGGGTGAATGAAGATGTCGAATGCTTGCACTATTTATAGGCTCCTAGAACTTGGAGCCTACTCAAACTAATCAGCAAATCATCCATAAGTTAGTTTCCTTCTTTTTAGCTCCACCTGTTTTGTTTGTTGAAGACTAAGTCATCCTAGGCTTCATCACTTCTACCGCTAAGCATTATGAACCTTGTACTCCTTATCTTCAGCTCTCCCTGTGTAGATAACATCCTAACAATGTTTACTTGGTCTTCACAATTACACATAAATATAGATTTTATGTGTAACTTTCTTGTTCCATTCGTAAATCACGCCTAGCATCATTTCTATGACCTGTTCAACCACAAATCAAACAAACTAACAACAGATATATAATTAATAATTATCACTTTGTAATTTATGAAAACAATGTAGTAACTATCCATAATTTGAACTTCAAACGCAATGGCAACACATGAGGCAACACCAGTGACAACACTGGAGACAACACCAATGGCAACACTGGTGTAACACTTACAGAATCTTTTGAATTTTTATATTGATTTCACGAAATATATAAACAAGATAGAGATATTATGGTCTTAATGTTTTTATCAACTTCACGAAAGATATTAACATCTTAATCTTAAATTTTTGTGAATGAACCCTTGAATAAAATTGAATTTTTTTACATGATTTAAAAAGCATAAATAGACGATTGTTATGATCCTCAATTCATGAATCTCTTGTCTACTTGATTTCTTTATTACATTAATAAAATACAGTTGTTACACACTCATATATGTGGATTCGACACTTGCATGAGTGAATATTACTACATTGGTAACTAGTACACTTGATAGGTATTATAATTAGATGGAGATTTCCTCCATCAAGTGGCGGGGGCGGTGGCAGTCCACCATTCGGAGGCGGAGGTGGCAAATGGCCACCATTGATCTGTGTAATTGCTATTCCGGCGTTGCCATGAATTTCCTCCATGGGCTGATTATCCGGATCTGGTGTTATGCTAGCAGTATATCCGTCTTTCATCAGATCTGACGGAGCAGAATTTTTTGGCTATCAAGAGATAATGCGATCACTTCCCGGCAATGGAATCAAACTGATAATGCCAAAAACGTCGGATCGGCTCAAATCCAGTGGTTCAGATATATCCTGAATGCTTGAATAGCCTGAAAAAGATAAACATACACGTAAACTAAGTCGTGTATTCAGCGGCGAAGGCCCTCAGCGTGAGAGTGAGTATTTGTATTTTATGATATCAAATCAATTGACAATAGTTTAGAGTCAAAGAATGCGTTACGAAAATTGTGATTTATTGCTTGTATTTATAGGTGTAGCAGATATAGTATCCTACCTTTAATAGGAAGTTAGGAGAGATAAGGAGTTAAATCCTACTCAGATCCTAATTCCTTGATGTCCTTGTTGGACTAGGATTAGAAGTGTATTTTGGACGTATGTCGGGGAGGAGTGCTCCTTGTCATAGCCGTTGTTTGCTTGTTAGTTGACATAGCTCATATGTCGGGATTGGGAGATTAGCTGACTAAACGCGATCATGGGGAGTATGTTTAGAATGTTAAGGGTCGTTTTTCTTTTCCTTAAAAAAAAAAAAAAAAAAAAAAAAAAAAGAAGAAGAAGAAGAAGAGAAATTAAACAATGACCAACGCCGCTTCCGGATGTTGCCAAGCCAAATTGTAATTTCCATGTGATGTGAGGGATTTGAAATGTGTGATTGGGTTCGTTTGGTTTGGTTTGATTTGATTTACGCGAGGGAGGATATCAGTAAAAATAAGTAAATTTCAAAGTTAATTTGTACACATGAGGATTTATCTTCTATCCTTTTTGTTTTGAAACTTTGGATAAAATAAGAAGGTCGAGACACTTGCAAGAAATAACACAAGAGAAAAAGCATTACCTTTTGCAAAATGCCTGCCTGCCTTGTTTATTACTGGAAGAGAGGATTATTATTCACTCAGTTATTTACATGGAAATCTTTCTCCTTAATACCACACCACATATATATGCACAAGAAATTTACGCCTTCATCCTAGCCTAGTGGTACGCCACGCCCCTTGCTTGTTGGCTTCATCATCCAGGATGTTATACCTACAAAATTGAAGGAAAAAAAATAATTAAGTTCGTGTTATGGGTGTATTGATATTGCTAGCAATTTATGTAACTCACTCTTCAAGACCTCTTTTCAAGTTCTATTGATAGATACACTTCTACACCGTCTTTTCTTTGATAAAACCTGTAAAACCCACTTCCATTTATCAGCAATTCACCACCATCCTCAATATGGTCAAGTTAGTATCTGAGTTGCCACTTGGTTGTAGAGCTCCAGCTCCAATCATAGCATGCACAAGCACGTATATTATGCTTATTAAATACACAAGATCATCACCTTTTTGGCTGAGCATAAGAGAAAAGATGGAATAAGGATGAAAAAAAATACTCCCTCCATCCCGAAATGTTTGTCCCACTTTTACTTTCGTAGTCAACTCCAACGAACTTTGACCATAATTTTATGAAAACCTAATTATTCCTATACAATTTAAAAATTGTTATTGATAATATTTATAATGATTAATCAATAATAATTATTAGAAATGCATAGGGCTAGCCAGATTTTCATAATGTTATGGTCAAAGTTTCATTGAGTTAACCATCAAAGGACTCAGCAATCACTTTCCACCTTAGCTTGACCTGCTCAATGTTTCTGGGTCAAACAAAACATTACCCCTTCTCACCCCACCCATTCCATCGCCACATAAACAAAAGTTTCCTTTTAATTTTCTGTTGTCTGAGCCATAATAGGGGAATAATAGGGAAAGGGACAAGCCGAATAACACAACCAGGCTACCACTTCAGAGGTCCTACCTTCATCTTCTTTTGGCATGTAAGTATTAACCAAAAGGTAATTTGTCTGTTTCCTTCAGAAATAGAGGTCTACTTACTTTTAACAGCAAACATGAATTTGAATACAAAACACGTAATCTGTAAGCATGAGGATGAAACTACATGAGATGACCAAGTGCCATACTGTCAAAATGCGCAAGAAATGTTGAGTGTAACGAGAGCAATCATCATTTCTGAAGGTATTTTGCAAGCAGGAACAGCTCCATATGGTAACAAGTCAACTAATCATCCCAGATATGAATCAGAGAAGACAAGAAAGACAAACTTTTGAGTGAAATTATTCCAGAGTGACAAAACCAGTACATTATCCTTTCCTGGGTTAGTCAAGTCTCTTAAGCATCTAATCAACCACAGTGCCTAATATTGAGATGCTCATGAAAACCGCCAAGACCCTAAACTCCAGTAGGACCTTCGCCAATAATGTCAAAGTACATTATATAGATTGGCACATTAGGTCTCTTAAGCATCTTTATGGCCATATAGCCAAATGGCAAATCCAACAATACACTGGCAAACACTCAAACTCTGTTAAAACATTGAAAGTGATGTCTTATCCTAAGGTATAAAAAACCCAAGACTCCACAAACTCTTTGAAAGCATGAATATAGATTCCAAACAGCAAAGGAAATGAAAAGAATGTGCTTTACCCTTATGCCAGCTGCGAAACCCTCAACAAGAACTATCTCCGTGTCGAGTGACCAAATAGAAAGCAGCACAGTGCGAAGGTGTCACCTGATGCAAATCCCACTTACCTGAGCCAAGTTGCACATCATTTCAAAGACATTCAGACACTTGGTATGCAGATCCCTACTGTATCTTAATTCTCCCTTGAACTAATTGATTTATAGATCCAAATTCTATAGGCTGTTTCTTTTGTCGTGGGTATTCCCTAGGTTTCAGAAAGGGGATAGATGTTGAATGTTTGAACTTAATATTTGGGGCGGCAATTTCTGACTCAATGGGTATACCCTTTAAGATTTTATCATGCTTTAAACTATTGTTGGACCACCATGTGCACAATTTACCTTGATGACCTTTCTCTTTAATGTTCTTTGTGGCTCGTATCGACACCATACTAACCTAGCTTCGACCTGAAATTATATAGGAACCTCTAATCTACAAAACTATCCAAGTTGCCGAGATAAATAAAAAGGCATTCCCAAATCAAGCAGATCCATTATGGATCCCAAAATAATTCAGTTAACTTTGTCTCAGATCTGGCGTAGTGCTCGTATTAATTGTCTAATTAAATTTTGATCCTCTAGAAAAGTTGAAATGATATTGGTTTTTACATTAAGAAAATTGTGACTAGAGACTACTAGAATGAAGTGAGAGAAAGGTGTGTGGGGGGGAGGAGGGTCTGGAAAAGGTAGTAACAGCTGCGAGCAATGGCAGCATGCAGCACTGATTATTTTAGTGGCTACTGATCATATCAAATGAATAGAAAGCGAACAATGCAGACAAGAGCGAAGAAAGATGTACCAATTTATCTAGCTCAATCTTAACGAAACGTGACCTGACAAACATCATCTAAAGAACACAAATTTGATTGATTGATTTTCTAGTAGGATTCTTTTTCTGTGGCTGGATTAAGAGGTTATTAAGTATCACTGGAGGAAGGGGAAAGCGGATATAAGTGAACACATGAAGTATACTCCCAATTCGCCAGAATGGCACAAATGATTCTCAAAGCACCCAGAAACTACTCACACTTGCCAGTTAAACTCATAAAAAACCTAGGTGAGAATTTGTACTATTCATGCTCATTTAACCCATGCACATAAATCTTCTTATGCCTGTTTCTCGAATCCACAATGAAGTACCCACCAGGGGAAAAGTTGCTTCTTTCTAACCAAATGCATAGCTGCTCCGAATTATGAAGTTATAATTCAAAATCTTTGAAAATCAGCTGTAATTGCTATACGCACATTAAGGTAAATGTGGCATGCTATTGAATGCTATGATAAATGTGTCACTTAATGAGAAAAATTCATTGCCTGGGCGATCGCCAATGTTGTCGGTCATAGAGATTTGAATTATGCAGGTATACACCTCCATAAAGAGCCAATTACGGAAAAGGGACACTAACGCGCCTTAAAGAATTTACTCCCTCCGTTCCATAATAGGGACACAAAATTGGCTTTGCACGGGAATTAAGGAGAGTGTATAGTGGAGTAAGTGTTGTGAGTATAAAAAGTGAGGTAGAAGAGAGTGGGATAGAGAATAGCGAGTGGATAGTTATTGTGAGTATGACAAGTGGGTCCCATGAATAAAAAAGTTTCCATTTTGGGAGTGTGCCTTTAAATGGGACACCCAAAAAGGAAATTTGTGCCCCCTATTATGGGACGGAGGGAGTATATATTTTTAGTATTGTACAACCAAACTCATCAGAACTATGAGTACATCTCTCTGTGAGAATTTATTTGCATGCCAAGCCTCTTTAACACGCTCTCGCTAGAAATACTGAATCATAAGTTTCTAGAGAATCTCTTATACAACCAATACAACATGGGCTTGTTGATTCGGACAACAACGCCAGCTTCCTTGATTCCAAACATAATATAACTATGTCACCAAAAATGTTCATCAGAAGACCCTTATAAAATTTATCCCGAAGTGCCAAACCAGAGTGTCTACTGTTTAGATATGCCTTCACACGAAAAGGCAGCTTCGATTGAAATTGAGACGAATAGGCAGCATAGAAAATTGGCTCCACTTGAGAACAAATACCAACATAAACGATCCTCATCGGTATTGTGCGGCCCACAGATGATCATCACAATTGTGCAATTTAGTTCAGCATGCACTATCATGACCAAAGACATACTTCTCAACCAAAGATGAAAAATAAAGATTGAGAAATAAAAAACCAATATTAAAAAGTGCATGCAACGAGGATATATAGCTCGATCAAAATCCACTTAGCAGAAGCAAGTTTTCAGGATCAAGAAATTGGCTTGTGTTCATCAAAGATGGTTGTGTAAAATAGACGGACTAACAAAAAGATAACATATCAGAAGTTGCAATGGCATACCTTAGAGGAAGGAGGAGGCAAGGACCCCTGACGCAAAGCCTTTCCAGGTTCTGTTAACTGCTGGATCTCTCGAAGCTGGCACGCAATACTCTCCAAAAGTTGTAACTGCAATCTTTCTCGTTCAGGATACTCCTCCTTAGAAACTTTGAGCTTCTCCCTTCCTTGTTGAACAACCCTCAGCCTTTCCCTTAGCCACTCAACTTCAGTGTCTATTTTTGACCTTTCAGTATCCAACGCAGTCATGGAATTCCTCCGCAGATCAGGAAGTGGAGGTCTGCCACTGTAGCCCCCACCTGGCTGTTCAATATTGATGTCTGAAATGCTTTTATTGGAGTCCGTCTCATGGTCTGACCTGCTTGTACTCGGATAACCTCTTTCAGCATCATTCCTTTGGATGAGAAAAGTTTCACGAGGGAGATCACTAGGTCTAAGAATTTTGGAAGAATCACTAGCAGCCAGCTGCTTGGATTTGTTTCCACTGAACTTATCACCCAACTTAGTTTCATCGTCGACAATATGAATATCAAGAACATCGGGATCCTCATCAGACGTTAAACTACGTGGAATTTCAACTCCTTCTGAGACATCATTCACCTGATTTCCCAAATTTCGACTATTTTCTCCAATACACATACCAGCTTCAACAGTCTTTATTCCCACTCTTTGACGTAGCACAAACTCGCCACTTATTCTTTGTTCTTTACCTACAATAGGGATGGTTTTTTCAGCCATTTTTTCTTCTTGAGAACTGCTAGATGACTTCAAATATGAATCTAATATCTTCTGTTCCCTGGCTTCAGAGCATATATTATCATCCACTGAAACCATTTCCTTCTCTTTAGGCTCCTCGCCTTCGGTGATGCATATGAAAGGATCAGAATCTTCATGCTGCCCTTGAACCGGAAATCCTTTTGCAATAGGAAGAGAACTATTTGGCTCGGAAGCAGATATGACTTCGCTACTTGCACTTTGAGTTATTAGTGTTCTATTGTTGCTTATGGATTCATTAAGCTGGTGCAACATCATATCTGGATCCTCGGCGCGATCAAATTGTGAAACAAAAGTTTCCTGCTGAATATCCTGTGTGTACTGAATTTCACCTTCTGAATCTGACTGCTGGTAAAGCATCTGCCTATATGCTTCAACTTCCTTCTCCAAGAAGTGCTTCTCCGTCTCCCTTCTGAAAAGAATTTCTTTGAGAATGTTCATTTCTTCTGCATCATAAGCAGATTTTTCTTCTATTATTCGCTGGTATTGTCTCGCTTCCATCTCAATGGTTGCCTTCTCCTCTTGTAGACGTAAAATCATAGCCATAGCCTCATCAGCAGCACTAGCAGCGGCACTTCTCTCTTGCTCAAGTTCAAGGTAAAGAGCAGCACGAGCAGCATGCTCCTCCTCCAGCGCCTGCTCCAACACTATGACAGTGGTTTTCTCGTCATCATCAAAAACTAGCTGCCTTTGCATTTCGTCTCTAAATTCTGGAACAAAACATGAAACCCTCTCCTCATTCTCATAGTTGGCCAGAGGTTGGTTCACTCCAACCTCATGGGACACTGTGTCTTCCATCTCATCTAAAACCACATAAGCACATTAAACAGCATCAGCAAGCATTAAAAAAAGCAATAATTGCATAAGCTTAAATTTCTTTGTTCTAACATAATTGCTTGATACGAAAAATTTATTCCATTTAACATAACGACATATTACTCCCTAGTCCCCACTTCTTTCTTCCTTGAAAGTTTCACTAAAATAATACATTTTTTACTTAATTGGGAGAGTAATAATTCTACCATTTCCATTATTTTCATATAACTATAAACCAGGTAAAACTGTTTTACACTAAAGTGGGAGTTATAAAAATCATTTTGGAAAGGGTTTGATGTTGTTGGGAGTTATCAAAATCTTTATACGTGATTAAATGCTGTCATCCATTACTTTCCATATTTTTTCTTCTTTAAATCCGCATATATATCGAGTTAAATATCAAGAGAAATGAAAAGTAAGATCAATCTTATGTTAAAAAGAAACCATTTCAACATATTGATTTTCTTTAATAAGATGCAGGGTATTTCCATAAAACAAATATATATTATTCCTCTAAATGAAGATGCTAATTTCAACACTTCCCCAACCCTTCCACACCCCAACGAGAGGGAGCCAACAGCTCAAATGATGCTTTACCCCAGAAAGAGCTTGTTCAACTTGGCAGACATATTTCCATACTATATAAAGGAAGCTCCACAAAGACAGACAATAGCATTTTCCTACCAAGTGATTAGCCCTCCTAATACTTTCCAGAAACAAACCATTATCACCAATTTGTATATTTTCTTCTACCAAAAAATCAAACAGTTTTCAATTGTAAGAATTAAACAGTCCATTTTAACTGGTTACACAAAACACACACACACACACACACACACACACACACAAATATAAATATATATAGAGAAAGGCACAAATAACTCACAATTACTGCTGGTAACACCCACAGGCTCGGAGTTGTTGTCAACCTTGTCATTCTGTTTGCTGTGAAGTTGAGAAGCTTTGTGCTGGTTCCCAACAATAGGAGAGAGCTTCCCACCCTCAAAACCACCCTTTCTACGACGTCGAAACCCACCACTAAGCCTTTGATTCAAAACCCCCTTCCCTTTCATATCAAATTTCCTTTCCTTCCCATTTCCATTTTCAAGTCGTGGAGTCACTGAATCTCTCTTGACACCATTTTGCAACTCTTTCCTAGCATTAGAGACGAAACCACTCGATCCCTCACCCTCATATTCGACAGCATTAGAGCTATTCCCATCTCCATCCAGCTTCATAACATTGTAATTTTGATCCCTCCCCAAAATTGAACCAGAATCAAAAGGTAACCTACTCTTGATAGATGATTGAACAGATGAGACTTTCTCCATTGAGCAATCAGCTAAAAGAGTCTGAAAAGAGTAATTGCAATTGGGTATGCCAAACAGGCCATTACAAGGAGAAGGCAAGCTCAATCCAAACAAACCCAGAAATTTTGAAGCAAAGAAAACAAAAGTTGATGCACAGAGTAGGAAATAAGCAATGATTAGATCAATAAAAGCACCGACAAGACCAAGAAAGGTCCAATAATGCATAGGCTGACCTGCCATCTCCCAAAATAAACTTAAATTTCTTCCAATACCCAGAAATTTGCGTCGGTCGATTCTTTCAACAGAAAAGTAAATAGGAATGGATTTAATCAATAAAATCAACAAAGGGGGTGGAAAAAGAAATACCGATCAAGAAACTCAAAAAGCAAAAACGTATTTCCTTGTCGTTTGATCTGTGTAGGAAATGATGGGATCATAGGAGAATGAAATTGGATTGTTGAAACAGGGTTTAATTTGAAAACGAAAGGGGAAGAAAACAATTGAAAGAGAGCTAATATGTGTCGTTTGTTGTTTTCACTGTTGGTTTTGTTGGAAAGTGTGTGTGTGTGTGTGTGTGTGTGAATCACACATAAAAAGGCTTCTCCATTTACGTGTTTTCCTTTCGTAGCTTTATTTTCTGTTATTCATTTTATTTTATTTCTCTCTTTTGAAGCGTTTTCACGTATTTAATGGACCAATTAAGTTAACCCTAAATTAGATGGGTTTACGGTCCGAATTGAAGTAGTTTTTCAATTGGAGAAAATTACGTTATAATTCCTCATTCTAACCCAAACTTCATTATAATAGTAAGATATGAAATTATCAATTCTACCTTTTATACCTATTTTAAAAATAAATTAATCATATAATTCCTCAATTTATTTATAATATTTTTAAATAAAATAACTACACTACTCCCCACGTCATATACACACACACCCACTTTCTCTCTTTACTCCATCTCTTTCATCTCCCCATTTTCTATAAACCCTTCCACTCCCCTACTTCCGGCGACGGTCTCCCCCAATTCCGGCGACCATCCCCCTCCTCAATCTCTCTTTCACACTTTCTCTCTCTAAGTTTCTCTCTACTCAATCTCTCTCCGACCACCCCTCCCCACTTCTAGCGAACTCCCCACCCCTGCCACAAATCACGCACAAAACACACAATCTCACACGCAATCCTCTCTCTCTCTCTCTCTCTACGCCAACTCTCCGGTCACTATCCCCCAACTCCGACATCTCACACACAGATACCCTCTCTCTATTTCTCCGACGAGCAATCCTCGAACACCTTCTTCTCCGGTCACCGATCAATACTGCATCTTATAAAGTCGTCGGTCTTCCCTCTCTGTTCGATGCACAGATCCACAACAGAAACACCATATTCCAACGGCCATGCGGTTCGTTCTCGTCAACAAACACCACTACGGAGCTTGAACCCCTGTTACCGGCGAGGTAGAATTTCGAGTTAGGGTTTCGACTCGTCAGAACCAAGGATTGGGTGTGTTGGAATTAATTAAAGATTTTTCTCTTTCTTGCTATTGTTGTAGGTCAAGCTCTCTTTGTTGCTATTGTTGTTATTCTGAGGTGCGTTTACACCGCTACAATACAACGACACCAATACAACACATCAAAACTTTGGGGATGAGAATGGAATTTTTTCAGATCCGTACCAATGGGTAAAAAGGGTTTCTAGATCTGTTTTTGAAAGATGTAAAAATTCAATGTATAACTAATAACGGAGACTAATAACCATGAGAAGAGAAGATTCATGAAAGAAAAGGAGGAAACCGTCAGTCGAAGGATAGAGGATTATGGCAGAAGTTCCATGGACTCACTTTTGGGGTAGGTTACAGAGTGTTCTTGTTTGTGAAAAAAAAAAAAAGGGAGGGCGGAGTAAGAGTAGAGGTGAGGAACTTTTGTGTGATAGTGGTTGAACTTGAGACCAGAGAGAGGGCGTTTAATTTGTTTAAAATAAATATGCATAGTATAGAATAACCCCACTACCTAGCTCCCTCTGTGTCCAAAATAAAAATATACTCCCTCCGTCTCATCAAAACGGATATCAAATTTCTGAGCACGCGAATTAAAGAAAAGTAAAAGAGAGAAAAAGTGAAAGAAAATGTTGTGAGTATGAAGAATTAAATAGGAGAGAGAATGAGTGAGAGGAATAATTAGGAGAGAGAATGTTGTGAGTGTAAAAGTGAAATAGGAGAGAGAATGAGTGGGGTAAATAGTGAAGATTTTCTTGCCATTTTGGGAAGTATCAGTTTTAATGGGACGGACCAAAAAGAAAATAAATATCAGTTTTGATGAGACGGAGGGAGTAATTTTTAGTGGGATCGAGTAAGTGTATATATATACTCCCTCCGTTCCGCTAAGGTTGTTACATTCATGTTGAAGCACGTAAATTAAGAAAGGGGAATAATGAGTGGTTTTAGGAAGAGAGAGAATGAGTGGAGAATAATGAGTGGTTGTGAGGAAGAGAGAGAATGAGTGGAGAATAATGAGTGGTTGTGAGGAAGAGAGAGAATGAGTGGAGAATTATAAAAATAATAAAAAGTTTCCTTTTTTGGTAATGTTGCAACTTAAGTGAAATGCCGAAAATGGCAAAATGTTGCAACCTTAGCGGAACGGAGGGAGTATACATGTATGTGTGTGTTTTTAACTAAGTAGATCATGTTATTAGTAATTAACGACTCAGAACTTACAAATAAGTTCTCAAATGTTTGGTCGAGGGAGTTGGTGGTCGCCGGAGTTGATCATGTTCTAGTAGTTGACA
This sequence comes from Adenophora triphylla var. japonica, assembly GCA_022495995.1. Lineage (NCBI taxonomy): Eukaryota > Viridiplantae > Streptophyta > Magnoliopsida > Asterales > Campanulaceae > Adenophora > Adenophora triphylla. The sequence continues at coordinate 238,113 of JAFEMH010002089.1, forward strand.
ACTGAGAATTTACTAATAAGTTCTCAGTTGTTTGGTCGCCGGAGTTTGTGGTCAGGAGTAGATCGTGTTCTTAGTAGTTGACAACTGAGAACTTATAAATAAGTTCTCATTTGTTTGGTTGCCGAAGTTGAGGGTTGTTAGAGTAGATCATGTTCTTATTAGTTGACAACTGAGAACTTACCAATAAGTTAAGTTCTCAGTTGTTTGATCGCCGGAGTTGATCGTGTTCTTAGTAGTTTAGTTGACAACTAAAAACTTACTAATAAGTTAAGTTCTCAGTTGTTTGGTCGCCGGAGTTGATCGTGTTCTTATTTGTTTAGTTGACAACTGAAAACTTATTGATAAGTTCTCAGTTGTTTGCTCGTCGAAGTTGATCATGTTTTTAGTAGAGACAACTAACTACTTACTGATAATTTTAGTTCTAAGTTGTTTGGTCGCCGAAGTTGGTGGTCGCCGAAGTTGATCGTGTTCTTAGTGGAGACAACTGAGAACTTACTTCTAAGTTGTTTGGTCGCCGAAGTTGGTGGTCGCCGAAGTTGATCGTGTTCTTAGTGGAGACAACTGAGAACTTACTGATAAGTAAGTTCTCAGTTGTTTGGTCACCGGAGTTGGTGGTCGCCGGAGTTAATCGTGTTCTTAATAGTTTAGTTGACAACTGAGAACTTACTAATAAGTTAAGTTCTCAGTTCTTTGGTCGCTGGAGAGGTCGTCGGAGTCTTTGGTCGCCGAAGTTGATCGTGTTCTTAGTAGTTTAGTTGACAACTGAGAACTTATTGATTTGTTCTCAGTTGTTTGGTCGCCGAAGATGATGATCGCCTGAGTTGATCTTGTTCTTAGTGGAGATAACTGAGAACTTACTGATAAGTTAAGTTTTCAGTTGTTTAGTCGTCGGAGTTAATCGTGTTCTTAATAGTTTAGTTGACAACTGAGAACTTACTGATAATTTAAGTTTTCAGTTGTTTGGTCACCGGAGTTGGTGTTCGCCGAAGTTGATCGTGTTTTTAGTAGTTTAGTTGATAACTGAGAACTTACTGATAAGTTAAGTTCTCAGTTGTTTGGTCGTCGGAGAGGTTGCCGGCGTAAAATAAAAGTTCGCCGGAGTTGGTCACCGGAGTTGATGATTTTCTGAGTTGTTGACCGGAGAAGAAGGGGAGGGGCGACATAAGGTAATGATGGTTGGAGAGAAAGTATATTAATAAACAGGGTGTAATTAGTAAAATAATGGGAGGGTGAACTTAATAAAATGATGTGAGGGTGTGCTTCTTAAGTTAGAGATTACTGTATATTGTTATTTGAAATATTACTTGTCTTATAAGGTAAAATTGATAAGTTTGAGAAATTATATGGTAAATCCCCCTTTCAATTATTCAATTTTTTTTTATAAATTTAGGACTAGTATTATTAGTATTATTAGACCAACATTATAGAATGGGTTCCATTGATCAGGTTCCAATGGTCAGGCCCGATTCTATTTCGTCGGTTATACAAATCACAATATACAATATTTAAAATAAAATATACGACAATTAAATATTTTTATAAGTTCTTCAAAAAAAAAAAAAAAAAAAGACAAAAAAAATCAAACAAAGTTGTCAAATATATTCAATATTCAAACAACAATATAGAACAATAAACATTAAATAATCGTTCCCTTTCAAACTAACCATAACATAATTTTCTTTTAAAAGGGTTACTGACTTACTCTCTGTTCGCGAATTAGCCCCCTTGTGTGATGAAATTTTTGAGTTTGGAGGTCAGATGACTCTTCGGGAAGAAAATATTAGAATTTTAGAGCTCACCCGAGTCGCCTCGTAAAAACGAGTCTTTCGAATACCCCTAACATTCTTTAACTGTTGTGTGTGTGTGTGTATGTGCTTTTAAAAATGCATGCTGTGTCGGATGTCTACATTGTACACTACGTATTGAAATGTATTGAAATAGTAATGGAAGGAAGCCTTACCAATGTTGGTTCGTGTCTGTCTTCCGCAGGGGAATAGTGTTTGAGGTCGAAATAGTGTTCCGGTACGAACCGGGATTGCTTCGGAAAAGGGGCCGGTTGTCTGCGGACAGAGTTTCGGCGTGCGTTGGGATCGCAGGGATCACTCGGGCAGAGTTTCGGCGTGCGTTGGAATCGTTGGTTGGATTCGAGCAGAGGTTCGGCGTGCGTTGGAATCGTTGGTTGGATTCGGGCAGAGGTTCGGCGTGGTTTGGGATCGCCGATTTGACTCGGAAAGAGCCGGGACGCCTCGGGAAAGACCAGGCAAGGCCTCGGAGTACCACGAGGGGCCTCAGAGTACCTCAAGAGTGCCTCGGGGCAGCGCGGGAGCATCGCGGGAGCGCTCGGGGAGGTTTCGGAGCACCGCGAGGGGGCTCGAAAGGCCTCGGAAGGATCCGAAAGGGGCCGGGATTGCCCCGAAGGGTCTTAGAGGGGAGCCTGAAGGCTGGGGGGAGAGGAGAGAAGAGGGAGGTGTCTGAAATGAGGGAGGGGGAGCCCTCTATTTATAGTGCCAGATTAGGTGCACGAAGGTCCGTACGGACCTTCTAGGTAATCTGAATTTTTGGTTTTCCTCGATTTGAGAGAATATGTGATGATGAAGAAGATTCAACCATGATGATGTCCCCTTTGCAATAAGGTCCGTACGGACCATCTCAGCATGCAAAGAGGTCCGTACGGACCAACCATGTAGGGGGGTAATGATGTTCTCCGGGATTTGAGGGAATATTGTGGACTTTAAGGGGATTCAGTAATTATTAAAACAAAGAGGTCCGTATGGACCTTAGTTGCTTTTCCAATTTTCTGAAAATTCCCAAGAGGTCCTTTTGTCCCTTTTTATCCCAGAAAAGTTCCTCCCTTGGTTTGGCTGAGGTTTTTTTTAGGGTTTTGAGTGCCAGAGGTCTTCGAGACTGCGTTTGTGAGTCTGCGGTATTTCCCATGTGCTCGAAAGAGGGTGATCCAGATTGGAGTACTTACAGAAGCCCCTTGACGACGTCACTTACGGAGGAAGTGGGGTCGTCGATAAGATAAGGGTCCTAATCTGGATCGCGTGTTGGGAGAGGAAGTGACCGTGTAGGTCGGTGTGTGAGGACGTGGCGGTGTCCTGAGGGTGACCGCATAGGTCGATGGTAAGGACGTGGAGGCGTCCTGGGTGACCTGTATAGGTCGATTGTAAGGACGTGGAGGCATCCTGGGTGACCGTATAGGTCGATGGTGCAGGACGTGAGGCGTCTGGGTGGCCCGTATAGGTCGGTGGTAAGGACGTGGAGGCGTCCTGGATGACCGTATAGGTCGGTGGTAAGGACGTGGAGGCGTCCAAGGTGACCGTATAGGTCGATGGTAAGGACGTGGAGGCGTCCTGGGTGACCGTATAGGTCGATGGTAAGGACATGGAGGCGTCCTGAGTGACCGTGTAGGTCGGTGGTAAAGACGTGGAGGCGTCCTGGGTGACCGTGTAGGTTGATGTGTGAGGACGTGGAGGCATCCTGGGTGACCGTATAGGTCGATGGTAAGGACGTGGAGGCGTCCTAGATGACCGTATAGGTCGATGGTAAGGACGTGGAGGCGTGCAGTGGCCGTGTAGGTCGGTGGTAGGACGTGGAGGCGTCCCGGGTGACCGTATAGGTCGATGGTGCGGACGTGAGGCGTCTGGTGGCCGTATAGGTCGATGGTAAGAGACGTGGAGCGTCCCTGAGTGGCCGTGTAGGTCGGTGGTAAGGACGTGGAGCGTCTGGGTGGCCGTATAGGTCGATGGTAGGACGTGGAGCGTCTGGGTGGCCGTATAGAGTCGATGGTAAGGACGTGGAGCGTCGCGGGTGGCCGTGTAGGTCGGTGTAAGGACGTGAGGCGTCTGAAGTGGCCGTATAGGTCGATGGTAAGGACGTGAGGCCCTGGGTGACCGTATAGGTCGATGGTAAGGACATGGAGGCGTCCAAGGTGACCGTATAGGTCGATGGCTGGACCTTCGTGATAGGATTCCTACGTATTCTGGCGGGAATCAAGCACAGTCGTAGTTCTCGAGGTCGTGAAATTGTGAGTGTATGCGGGCGTGGTGGTGCCATGAAGTGTCGTGTGACCGCCGGAGTTATTTGTGAGGATGTGGTGGCGTCACCGGTGTGCGCAATCTTACTAGAAGATGGGTAATCTTACGAGAAGATAGTTTGTGACCGCCGAGGTCCGTGAGGACGTGGTGGCGTCCCGGGGTGGAAATTTTACGATTTTACGAGATCGGGTAGTTTAAGGCCTTCCGGGCCGGAGATAGTGAGTTGGGAGGTTTATACGGTCTTCCGGACCGAGTGATTTAAAGCCTTCCGGGCTGGAGATAGTGATGTGGGAGGTTTATATGGTCTTAGGACCGAGTGGTTTAGAGCCTTCCGGCCGGGCTGTATGTAAATGTATGAGGACTTGATTCGTCTTTCGACTGCGGTTGTGTCATGTGAGGACTTGAATCGTCTTACGGCTGCGGGTGTGCCATGCGTGAGGACTTGAATCGTCTTACAAGGCCGGCGGTGTGCCATGCACGAGGACTTGAATCATCTTACAGGTTTGCTGGAGGCACATTGGCGCTTTGTGCTTTGATTGCGAGAGGTAGATGCCTCGTGCTTTGTCCGCCTGGGAGAAAGGTTGGACTTACGATGACCGCCGTTCATCCGTTGGGGATTTATCGTGGCCTTGTAGGGGCTTTTCCGAGAAGGTAACTTCGAGTTTACTTTGATGGCCGGTGCTTGAGGTTGAGCGGGCGAGATGATGGCCCGGTGGTTGCTTCACCGTTTGGCATTTTGGAGGCGTTTTGTGCCTTGGGATTAGTCTTTGGGAGGCGCGGCTCCTTTTGCGCCTGTTTTACCATTTAGTGGGCGAGGTCCGGGCTTACGATGACGGCCGGTGCTGGGGATATGTGGTCTTGTACGACTTCCCTTTTGACTTGCTGGGGAAGGAGCTCGGGCTTGCTTTGATGGCTGGTGCTTGAGTTGCCGTTGAGCGTTTTGGAGGCATTTTGTGCCTTGAGATTTGTACTTGGAGGTGCGGGCTCCTTCTTACGCTTGTTTCACCGTTTTGTGGGCGAGTCGCTTACCGACGGCGTTTAGTTGCGCAGCTGCGTAGTGGGCGGATACGGACGCACCGACGGCCGGTGGTTGAATTGCCGCTGAGCTGAGTGGGCGAAGTCCGGACTTACACCGATCGGTGGTTGAATTGCCGTTTAGTGGGCGAAAGTCAGGACTTCTGTTGACGGCCGGTGTTTGAATTGCCGTCTAGTGGGCGGAGTCCGGACTTACACTGACGGCCGGTGGTTGAATTTCCGTTGAGTGGGCGAAGTCCGGGCTTACACTGACGGTCGGTGGTTGAATTTCCGTTGAGTGGGCGAAATCCGGGCTTACAATGACGGCCGGTGATTGAATTGCCGTTTAGTGGGCGAAATTCGGACTTACACTGACGGCCGGTGGTTGAATTGCCGTTTAGTGAGCGAAATCCGGACTTACATTGACGGCCGGTGGTTGAATTGCCGTTTAGTGGGCGAAATCCGGACTTACATTGACGGCCGGTGGTTGAATTGCCGTTTAGTGGGCGAAGTCCGGACTTACACTGACGGCCGGTGGTTGAATTGCCGTTTAGTGGGCGAAATCCGGACTTACACTGATGACCGGTGGTTGAATTGCCGTTTAGTGGGCGAAATCCGGACTTACACTGACGGCCGGTGGTTGAATTGCCGTTTAGTGGGCGAAATCGGGACTTACACTGACGGCCGGTTCTTGAATTGATGGGTTAAGGACCATACTGCATTGAATCTGCTGAAATAGGCCTTTGGACAGCCAGGGGCAAAGATTATAAGGGCAGAAAAGTAATTTGGCCCTTCGTTGCAAGAAGGTCCGTACGGACCAACCTGGGATGTAAAGAGGTCCGTACGGACCAGTGGTGATTTTTACAGTTCCCAGATTTTGACTGGGTTTAAATGACGAGGCTTTTCCCATTTCTTCTTCTTCCGTGCGTGAACCAGAGAGAGAGAGAAAAGGAGAAAAACTCCATTGTTGCCCAAATTCTTCCATTTTTTTAGCTTGAATTGCTTGCGATGGCGGAAGGATCAAGGAGGGGACGTCGCCAACGGAGTCGAGATGTGATCGAACAAAGGATGGAGCTTCAAAGAAATTGGATCTCCTTTGTGCCTTCTTCGAAGAATCCGGATGTGTTGTATCCGAATCCGGAGGTGCATAACCGGCGAGTCAGGAACGTCGGGGAGGTAAGAAATCAATTTCGTCTTGATTCCTTGCTTGAATTTTTGAATGCTAGAACTAGGTTTTAGTTTTTCGCATTTTGGGGCTATTGTTATTTGCCATGTTTTTTTGTGAAATTCTTGATGAATTGTTGAAATTGAGCATGTAAATATTGTGGGTATGTGAATTTTGTGCAGAAATGTGTAGATTAGCTCTTATTTGTGAAAATAAAGTGCCTCTCTTCGAAAATGCATGCTTTGGTGTTTTATACCTTATGCTATTTTGTATGTACATTGTGAGAAAAATTGTCATGTAGTGACAAATTTTGTAAAAAATGTGACATGTGTCGTGTTTTGTGACGGGTCTTGTCTGAAAGTATGTGTCGTGTAGGGACGGACTTTTCTTTTGAAAATGTGTCATGCAGTGTGTGCCGTGTTTTTGGTGACGGACTTTGTGGGGAAAATATGTACAATGTGTGCCGTGTTTTGTGACGGGTCTTTTGAAAATGTGTCGTGTAGTGCTTGATCCCTTTGTTGAGAAAATTTGTACAGTGTGTGCCGTGTTTTGTGACGGACTGCATGGGAAAAATTATGTGTAATGCATGCCGTGTTTTGTGACGGGTTGCATGTGAAAATTATGTGCAATGTGTGCCGTGTTTGGTGACGGACTTTTTTTTTTTTTTTTTATGCTTTGGTATTTAGTAATCGCGACTCGACGTACCTTTCTTTGTGTTTACCTGCAGGATGAGGGGCTTTTGGCTGGGAAAGCCAAGAAGATGAAGACTCGGGGATCGCTCGAGGCTGTGGTCGAGTTGTGGTAGCAGATGTCGAATATCTCTGTGGATGGCGGGTCGAGCCCTAGGAGGCTGGTCTATGCTTCTGGCCTGGGCGTGTTCGTGGAGAACTTGGCCGGGATCTCTGACACGAGGAAGAACAAGAGTATCTTCCTGGGCCTATCTGAGTATTGATGGGATACCACCCACAGATTTTGCTGCTATCATCGGGCTTTCCTTCAAAGGAAGGCCAGTGCGGTGGAGGGATATGATCGCCGAGGACGTGCTGGCTGAGCTGCTGGGCTTTGTGCCTCTTCCTCGTAGGGGCCTGGGGATGCTGTACAGCGATGTGGAGACGAGGATTACGGCCAGTATTAGGGCCTATTGTCGGGGCACCGGCCAGGTGACGGCGGAGCAGCTGGCGCCCTCCTTTCTGTGGTTTGCCCTTTCTGAGACTCTGTTCTCGAACCACGCGACGACGGCTCCTTTCGCTCTGCTGGAGAGCTTGATTGATTTGGAGAGAGTCTGTGACATAGCTTGGGGCGAGGCGGACCTGGCCGAGCTTTACTTCTCCCTGGACCGGTTCAGCACGGGTGTGGCCAGTTCTTTGGCCTCTTTTGATTTTGCTTTGGAGGTATGAGCTTATTGCTGTTTTTGATTAGCAACCTGTCATTTCTCCATTTTTTCTTGCACTGAGCCTTTTCTGCTTTTGTCGCAGGTGTGGTTCTACGAGATCTTTCAGTGTTTCCCGTGGGATAGAGATCCTGGGGCCATAACGGCCTATCCTGCTATGTTAGGCTGGGCCCGCCGGCGAGGAGGAGGAGGACCGGCGGGGAAGCTCACCATTACCTACGGGGAGGTGCGAGGCACATTTGGGGAGAGATAGCTCGGAGGAGTTCGTTACGTACCCCACAGGCTCGATACGAGGCGATGAGTTCGAGGGCTCTGTGGTGACGCGCGGCGGAAGATCTTTGCGGGGCACGACTGCGATGCCATGTACTTGGGCGAGAGGGTCTTTTGGCGGCATGGCCGGGTATGCTTCCCTTGGCTCAGGGACCCGCCTTTCGGGATGTTGGATTCCCGGGATATGGATGTCTTGGAGTTTGAGAGGTATTTGGGCGGCGTGAGTGCCCGCTAGGTTTGTTTTGTATCGAGAGGAGTATGGGGCCTTCGTGAGGAGGAAGTTGAGGACGCCGCGGGTGTTGGCGAGGAGAGGGAGGCTGGCCCGCGGGTCCCGAGAGGTTCCGGTGCACAGGCCGGATTTCACATATGTCCGCGGGGATTCCTCGAGGAGGAGGGTGTCTGTGCCGGGTCCCTGAGCGAGCTCCGCTTCCTACCGAGTGGATCCCGACATGCCTGGTGAGTGTGCTTACTCTTTTCCATCTTGGCATCTTTTACGTATTTTTCTCTTTTTGTTGAGTATGGCTTGTATTAATGAGCGTTTCTTTGGGCGCTTTCTTGTGCGGAGTCCGGGGAGAGCCTATGACATGCGACCCGCCGTTATGTGGCGATGAGGTCGCTTTGCGAAGAAGATGGTGTCGAGGCCGTCTTGCCGGTCTTCGCGACGTGTGCGGCGTCTGGCCGAGGCCTTGAGGCATTACGTGGATGTTCCTCCGGCGAGAGCCGAGGAAGCGGGCCACAGCAGGAGGGACCTTCGCGGGACGGCATAGCATGGATGCCGGGACGTCCTCGGGGGCTCAGAGGCCGCAGACCCTTCATCAGTTCTTTCCTCCGCCGGATGCACAGGGTGCGAGTTCGTCAGAGCATGCCTTCTTCGATCCTTTTGTCGGATTCGACCCTTCCGAGTACCTTGAGTACCAGCCCCAGGAGGGGATTCAGTACTCCGATGATGAGGGTGTGACTGGCGAGTTTACCGGGATACCCGACTTCTCGCTTGAGGACGTTGATGATGATGATGATGCTGAAGAGTCGGACTAGGGCTCATTTACTTTCCCTCTTTCCATATCCCCTCTTTTTTTTTGTTTAGCAACAGACATTTATGGGTACCTGTAATAAAACACTTGTATTTGCATGGAAAAAGTATTTTATTTTAAGATGTAATGTCGTTTTTGTGATTCCTGGGAATTGTCCTAGGAATGGTTGCTACTATTTTTTTTATTTGTGCATGCCACGTGAGCTGAGAGTGCGTTTGTGGGTAGTGTATGCTTGCCGGAAATGGCTTTGGCCAGTGTTTGGGCAGTTTGGAGCAAGGTCTGGCGGGGACGAGTGGTTGTTATCTTGTTTCTTTGGGAAATGGGTCATGGTTGCAAAGAGGTCCGTACGGACAGACCTAGCATGCAAAGAGGTCCGTATGGACCAGCTTTGCTTTTGGGGAGGAAATAAATGTTCTCCGGATGTCTGGACTCTTCCCACTCCCATTTGCAGCCATTTTCGAGCTTTCTTCCCCATTTTCTCTAGGAACCTCCATTTTGCCATGGATTCTTCATACGTTCCAAGAAATTTGCCAAGGCTTTCGTAGGAGCGGCAAGCACTCTTCCTTGAGCGGCTGAAAATGTGGGTGCGACACCGTATGAGGCATCAGAGGCGGGCTTTCGAGGTAAGGTTTCGACTTTGCTCGGTTTGGTCTCTTAAGGAGTTGGTTCCTGATTGGGATTTGTTGCGGGCTGCCGCGAAGTTCTGGGATGTTAGGAGGCATGTGTATTGCTTCTCCTACAACGAGGTAGTGCCCACCTTTGAGGATTTTCGGGCTTTGATTGGAGGACCGGAGGTGGAGGCCATCTCGCTTCCTTTGATTGGTGGTCTTGTTTGTGAGCGTGAAGCTTGCAGGCTTTCTTCGTACTTCGTTGGGAGAAGTGCAGGGCATGATCCTTGATTCGGGTCATATTGACATTTCTGCGCTGCCGGAGCGGTTCATGGTTGATGATGAGAGTGATGTTTCGTGGGATGCATTTGCCTTGTGCGTGATAGCGACGCTTTTCATGGTCAGCTCCCTTGGTGTTTGCGATGGCGCTTTGCTAGATGTGGTTGGGCACTGCAGAGCTGGAGAGGATATTGTCCCGTTAGTCTTTGGGGAAACTCTTCATGGTATTGGACCGTCAGCGGCCCAGGGATCGGTTCATGAGAGGAAGCCCCGCTTTGCTCACCTTGTGGCTGCGAGAGAGACTTGAGGCCATGCCAGAGGTTCAGACGTCGTTTAGCCCGTGGTCGTTTGCTCGGCGACCTCTTGTATTGGATATGGATCGATGCACGGGAGAGATGGATGGCACGGCTTGGTACGCATCGAATCCATTGGTGGGTTCCGCACTGGGGTATCGAGACTAGGAGGGCCTTGCAGGAAGGGTCCTATGTTGTCAGAGTTCCCGGTTTGTCTTGGTCCTCCTATATTCCGTTGCTTGTTTCCGGCGGTTTGGGATGAAGCGGGAGCCTTTGTTGGGGTGGGATGACCTTGCTCTTGCGGAGGTAGTTCCTCTTTGTATGGCCGCTCCAGGTGCTCTTCTGTATTTTCTGAGGGTATGGAAGTACCCCGCTTTCCCTCGGGTGGTGCTCCTTAGACGTCGGGAGAGTGTCGTATTGACGACCCAAGCACAGCTTGGTATGAGAGCGGCGTGTTGGGCGATCCCAGTGGCTTTGGGAAGCGAGGCGTGGAGCGATTACGGGGCCCGATTGCCGTAGTAGCTATTGCCTTAGGAGTGCCGAAGCACAGTCGACCCTCGGGATGTGATGGGGGACACTTTGTTTGACTACGAGACGAGAGTTGACAAACTGGCGGGGAGAGGTCCCCTCTTGCAGACTCGCAGGGAGGATATCCGAGCCGAAGCACGGGCGAATGAAGCCACGAGAGCTGCTTTGGATTGTTTGACTCTACGGGAGGACCCACGATCTCGGAGCGAGAGACGCGAGAGGCGAGGCTGGTTCGCGTGGAGCGAAAGAAGACTTGCGGGGACGAGGGAAGAAAGGGAAGAATGGCGAGGGGACAAGCGCGAGATGGCGCGGAATGACCTCCTAGGTATCCATTCATTGCATTTGTAAACACATTATTTGTTAAATGTATTAAAAATTTGTCTTTTAGCATGTTGTGAACTTGAGAGTAGACCGTGCTTGAACTCATCAAGAAATGTTGTAATCGTTAGTGATTTGTGATTTACTTTTAAAGCTTTGTCGAGACGCAAGATCTCTTGTTCGATTTTTGTTTCTTTTGTGCACCTTGACGGCGTCCATCTTTGGACTTTTCCGTTGCATTTGCGGGCCGAAGCGGCACAGGCCTTGATGGCAATCCCCTTTGCTTGGGCTTTGTGCTTGGGCGAGAGGTTGAATGATCCCCTGACAAGTTGTTTTGACGGTCATTTCCGTAGCTTCCTTGCCTCTTGTTTGTTGGCGTCGGGCTCTTGACCTCAATTTCGCAGCTTCTGCTTGAGCTTTTTTTTATTATATATTTTTTTTGTGAGTCCTTGCTCGAGCTCTTTTTTTTTCTTTTTGAAGCGCGTGAGGGCGAAGACAAGCCCCTGGCTTGGAAGTAGACATAGGTCAGTCGTTTGACATCGAGTGACCTCCGGATGTCCTTTAATGTTGCCGCCGTCGTTTGACTTGGTCAAGGTGACGTTGGGGGCGTGCTCTTGAAAAGTGCGTAGCTTGATGGAGGTCTTGATCGTCATTCAAACTTTTGACTTTTTTGTGTGTTTTTTAGACCGGACCAATTAAGGTTGCCTACGTTCCCCCGGACTAGAGGGCTCAGGTCTGCGTAGTTCGACACTACATGGAGTGCCAAGAGATGCACAATTGTTCTTCTTTAGGCGAAGTATCTACGAAGTTTGCTTCCGTTATTTGGATTCATGAAGGGATTGCCGTCTAGGTGCAGTCGGCTTCATGGCACCTCAGGAGAAGATCTTTTGAACCACGAAAGGGCCGATCCATGTTGGTTCCCATTTTCCCGGTGGGTTGGTTCGAGTGGGAGGCTTTTCTTTGAGTACAAGGTCGCCTTCCACGATGTCTCGGGACTTGACTTTCTTGTCGAAAGCTCTCGCCATCTGCTTTGGTAGGCTCGGACGTGTTCCATGGCCTTTAGTCGTCGCTCGTCTAGCGAGCCAATTCGTCATGTCGGCTTGAGCCATTCGACTTCGTTGACGTCATTTTCAGCGGCACTCGGAGTGAGGAATTTCCAATTCAATGGGAAGGGCTGCTTCCATCCCGTATGTTAGGGCAAATGGGGTTTCTCCCGTGGGTACATTCGGCCCGATGTTCGGTAGCCCCAAAGTGCAAGGTGCGGCTTCTCGGGCCAATTTCGTCCTCGGGTGGTCATTTTTCGAATGATCCGTTCGAGAGTCTTGTTTCTTTGCTTCTACGGCGCCATTTGTTTGTGGCCGGTAGGGAGAAGACTTGTGGCGTGTGATCTTGAATTCGGCCGGCGATGCATCGCATTCCCCTTCGAAGTGTGAGCCGTTGTCTGATATGACCTCATTCGGGATGCCGTATCGGCAGATGATGTTTTCCTTGATTAATGCGCGACTTTCTTGGAGGTGAGTACCTTGTAGGACTTGGCTTCGACCCATTTGGTGAAGTAGTCGATGGCTACTAAGATGAACTCATGACCGTTGCTGCCTGGCGGAGCGATTTTCCCGATGACGTCAATTCCCCAAGTGGCAAAAGGCCAGGGTGTAGTCATGCAGTAGAGATCGTGGGGAGGTAGATGATTGAGGTTGGAGAACCGTTGACACTTGTCGCAGCTTCGGACAAAGTGGATGCAGTCTGCCTCCATGGAGATCCAGTAGTAGCCCATCCTGAGAATGATTTGCATCAAGGCTATGGCGTTCATGTGGGGACCGCAAGCCCCATTGTGGACTTCGTTCATGAACTCGCTTGCTTCTTCCTGGCTGATGCAGCGTAGGAGTGGTCCTTGGTAGCGTTTCTTGTACAGCATGTCCCCAAGGATGACAAAGTGGGAGGCGAGGCATTTTAGGGCCATGATGCTCTTGGCTTTGACTCCTTCCCTGCGTTGGCCTTCTTCATTCATGAAGGCGGTTTCCCCGTTCTTGAGGTATTGGAAGATCTGGTTGTACCATGGCTCATTGATGGGCTTGGGTTCTGGTTCGATCTCGCCACAGTAGGCAGGAATTTCCTTTCGTCCGACTTTGAAGGGCTTGATTGCTTTTCCCTCAGGGATTTCCACGAGTGAATCCAAGGTAGCTAAGGCGTATGCAAACCGATTTCGGTCTCTTGGCAAGTAGTGGAAGGTGACCTCTTCGAATTGTGTGATGAGGTCTTCCATGCAGGCATGATATTTTTGCAAGCCTGGGTCTATGGGTTTCCACTTGTTGGAAACTTGGTTGATGATCAGGGCTGAGTCCCCATAGACTTCGAGTTTCTGGACATTCCTCTCGAGTGCGGCTGTAGTCCCAGGCGCGGGCCATATTCGGCGGCATTGTTGGTTACCTCAAAATTAAGCTTTATGGCGATTGGGGTGTGCTCGTCCTTGGGATCGACCAAAAGCATACCGATGCCGTTTCCTTTTTTGTTGGTTGCTCCATCGAAGAACAGTTGCCATCGATTTTCGCCCTCGAGTGCAAAGATTCCCTCGTCGGGAGATTGTGGTTCGGGGCCTTGAGCTTCGTCGGTTGGGAAGTCAGCCAGTTGTTCGGCCATTGCCCGTCCCTTGATTGACTTTTGGTTCACGTACTTGATGTCAAATTCTGCTAGGAAGAAAGACCATTTGGTGAGCCTCATTGACGAGAGATGGTTTGTCGAAGAGGTATTTATTTGGTGGGTCCATTTTGGAAACCAAGTGTACCGTGTGCGGCTTGCATGTAGTGCCGTAATTTTCCGACAACCCATAGAATTGCGAGGTTTTCTCGAGGTGAATAGTTGAGTTATTTGCCTTGAAACTTTCGGCGACGAAGTAGATGGCGTTCTCGACTCGTGACTCTTTCTTTTCTTGACGAGCATGGCTCAAGCTGCGGTGTCGGTCACGATTAGGTATAGCAACGGTGGCTTCTCCTCGTGAGGAGGACGAGAGAATCGGAGGACTCACAAGGTATGCCTTTATTTCTTCAAAGGCATCTTGGCATTACGAGTTCCATTCGACGTCGGCATTTTTCTTCATCGGTTTGAAGATTGGCTCGCACATGGAGGTCAATTGTTGGCCAAGCGGGCGATATACGCGGGCGGCCCATGAAACTTTTCACCTCTGTTTGAGTTTGCGGTGGTCTCATTTCGATGATGGCCTTGATCTTTTGAGGATCAACCTCGATGCCTCTCTCGGTGACCATGTATCCCAAGACCTTGCCTCGGGCGACCCCGAATGTGCATTTGGCGGGGTTTAACCTCATTGAGTGTTTTCGGAGGCGATTGAAGAACTTTCTCAAGTGCGAGGTGTTGTCCATCTGATCCCTTTGAGTGGACGATCATGTCATCGACGTACACTTTGATCTCTTTGTGGATCATATCGTGGAAGAGGGCGGTTCTTGCCCGTTGTTAGGTAGCCCCGGCGTTCTTTAGTCCGAACGGCATTGCGTAGCATTAGGTTCCCCGGGGGGTTGTGAAAATGTCTTTTCTTGATCTTCCTCGGCCATCTTGATTTGATTGTAGCCGGCAAACCCGTCCACGAAGGACTTGACTTCGAAATTGGGTGTAGTGTCCGCCAACATGTCGATGTTGGGTAGTGGAAAAAATCATCCTTGGGACTTGCTTTGTTGAGATCTCGGAAGTCCGCGGCGGCGCACTTTTCCATTGGCCTTGGTGACCGTGACGATATTGGAGAGCCATATGGGGTACTCGATCACCCCTGATGAAGCCGACGCGGAGCATCTTCTCGATCTCTTCCTTGACTTGTAAAGACCATTACGGCTTGATTCGGCGTAGCTTTTGCTTGATGGGCTTAGCCTCGGGATTGAAGGGAATCGGTGTTCTACAATGTTTGGATCTAATCCGGGCATGTCTCGGTAAGACCAAGCGAACACGTCCACGAATTCTTTGAGCATTGCGATCAATGCGTCTTGCTGCATGCCGGTGAAGAAACTTCCGATTTGCGTCTCTTTTGGCTCTTCAGCAGTTCCCAAATTCACTTTGGTTAAAACCTCCTCGGCAGCTTGGGCCCAGTTTTTCTCTCGTTTGACAACATGCTTAAATGTTTGCTTGATGCATTTATTCAATTAATGTGTTTGCTTCTTTGTGTAGATGAATTGTTATTAACTGTTTTGATTAGTTAACTCATCATTTGTTAAAGATGCAATGAAAGGATATTCTAGAAAGGTTGGACCTTTTATTGAAAGCGTAAAGACTTTACATTGTTGATTATGGACTCACGATCTTCCGGCGTGGAGCCATCAGATGACTCGAAAGACATGAATTCACAGACAACATGACTCGAAGCTAGACTATGGGCGACGAGGGATTGGACCAGGCTTCATTACTGCGGGCGGGTTGTAGCTCTAGAGGGAGTGACAATGGCCTTGGTGACCAATTCTCAGTTGGCACGATTCCTGGAAAATAGCTTGCGTGTGGTTCGACTTCAAACCAGATCGCGGAGGTTTTTGGTTGCTCCCCTGATGACGTCCCTTCATTAGTGTTGTTACTAATCCTTGGGGGTCTTTGATGATAGAAGTCGCTGAGGGCTACTTCTAAGAGGGCGAAGCATTCGCTGATTCGGAGTTGATTCTTGCTGATGTTGATCATTTTCATAGAATCCGCCTCTTTATCTGGGATCTTTGCTTGGACAACATTTACAATGTCTGATTCGAGGGGGCATGCTATCTCTCCTTCCCTGATTAGGCCTTGGAGGAGGTTGCGCCACTGTTCATCTAGGTCGGACACTGGAATGTTGAATTGAACTATGCTGTGATGGCTGTCCCCGTGAGATCCGAGAGTGTCGGCCAAAGGGTTGTCTTGTATCGGTGGATCGGTGATGAGCCAGTTTGCAAGAGGGTTTTTGGCGAAATAAGGGTCTACTCCTCGGTCAATCTCCATCTGGGCGTCCATCTCTTGATCTTCTCTTAAGCATTCTTCGCAGTCGCATATGTCAGAGTTGTCGTCTTGACCCATGAGCTCTTCGATTTCTAGCTCGTCACGGCTTAGAGCGTGGATGTAGGGATCCACTTCGTAGCGGGACAGGATTGGAGACTCATCTGGAGAAGAGTATTCGGTCATGTCGGGACCTTCTTCTGGGTCGTAGCTTGCCGGCCAAGCGCTTGCCATTGTACTGCTTCCGCGGATCACCTCGATCACTCCATTGGCATTGATGAATTTCACGCATTGGTGAAGAGTAGACGATACCGCCTTCATCTGATGTATCCAAGGTCGTCCCAGCAAGGCGGAGAAGGTTGGTTTGATTTCCACGACTTGGAACTCTACCGACTCCAGTTGTGCATCGAATTGGATCCTCAGATTGATGACTCCTACGATTGGTCGTGCAGTGGAGTCGTAGGCTCGGATTACCCGGGGTGAAGGCCTTATCAGGGAGCGGTCGATACGGAGTCGTTTCAGTGTGCTCAAAGCGATGATGTTGACTGCGGAGCCGTTATCAATCAAGACGTTCGGGAGGAAGAACATCTCTATTTTTATGAGGATGAGGAGGGCTTCGTTGTGTCGATTCTCACATATCGGCAAGTCATCGTCCGTAAAGGCTAGACCGCTTCCTGTGCTGCCATTTGATTCAGTCTCCTCTGGGGAGCGTTCGATCCATCCATTGGTGTGCCTTGGTCGGGGCAAAGATCGTAGGGAGACAGTTGCCCTTGGGCGTTCTTGTCTGGATTCCCGGTCACGAGACCTTTTGACTCTGGTTTCACGTTCCCAGTCATAGCGAGATAGCATGCTGACGGTTTCAGAAATTGCAGGGGGTCTGCTCTCACTTGGAGTTTCGTCAAAAGCTATTGAGTTCACCCTATCGTTTCGGGGGAATGGATTTCCGATGGTATTGGGACCACGGGGGCGTTCCAACTTTCCTTCTTCAATTAGCCCCTGGACCACCTGCTTTAGTACGAAGCAATTGTCGGTGGTGTGGCCGGGGTAGTTGTGGAAGGCGCAGTGCTTGCTCATATCCATGTTGGGCTTGGGAGTCTTTGGTTGGAAATTCTCGAGAGGCTTGAGAAGATTTCGTTTCACCAAAGCTTCAAATACTTGGCCCAGGGGCATTTCGAGGTTGTCGAAAATCTTTGGAATTGTGGGAAGCGAGGGGGATTGTTATTCCTTGGGGCTACTTGATCACGGTTAACTTGAGCTCCGTTCTGGATGTAGTGTACTGTTCCGGCTGCTTCTTTTCCTTTGTTTGGGGCAGGAGTTGAAGTTGCCAGGTTTGTCCGGTAGCGGTAGGAGGAAGCAGGGGTTGCTGTTGTCTTCTGAAGGCTCAGAGTCTTCTCAAACTTAGTTCCAGCGTTTACCATGGCACGGAGATCCGGATAGAAGTGATGGCTAATCAAGTTCCTCAGGGATGGCTTGAGGCAAGAATGGAAGATGTACATCTGCTCTTCTTTGAAAAGTGGATCCATTATCTCGCTAAGCTTCCAGTTCCATCTTTTGTAGAACTCACCTACAGGCTCGTCATCCTTTTGTTCGGTGGCTTGCAGGTCATGGCGATTGGTTTCCCATTTAAGGTTAGCGCGGTACTTCTCCAAGAAGATTTCGCTGATTTGATCCCAGGTGGAGCGATTTTCTGCCTTTACATTGAGGAACCACCTTAGCGCTGTGGATTTGAGAGAATGCTGGAAGTGGTCCGCCATCTGTTGAGGGGTTGCTCCTTTAGCTCTCATACCCAAGACATAGGTATCGATGTGAGTTTTTGGGCATTCCGTCCCGTCAAATTTTTCCATTTCCGCATCCACGAATTTCGGAGGGAGCGGGACCACTTTGCTTGGATCGGTGAGGGCGGGAGGAGTCCTTCCGGGAACTGGCTAGCTTGCCTTGCATGTCCTTCATTTGCTCGATCAGCCAAGCCATGTGGGGATCGGCAGGTTGAGGCGGGTTACCGTTTTCGGGGATAGAAACCGAAGATGGAGGTGGATTGGCTGATGGTATCGCCATTCGGGAGTCTTGGGGAGGTAGTTGAGTGTATACCAACCCATACCCTGGAGTGCTGAAGTTAGGGGCGTGATTGCCAGGTCCGCTAAGGGTTGTGTTTGGGAATTGGGGAAATGCTTCATTAGCCCCAAGTGGCAGACTAGCAGGTGGCAAGCTTGAGATGTCGGGATATCCGCTCGGGATGCCTGTCCCAGGTAAGCATGGGGACTTCTGATTGTGGCTGCGAGGCTCGTATAGAGGCAAAGGGTTAAATCCTGGGGGATACCGAGATGCATTGGGATCTGGTAGAAGCGAGCACGTACGTGTCTTTGTTAGTGCGAGCTTGATGTGCGAGCCGGAAGCCGTGTCTTGAGGCGGGCATGTCGGGCTTGGCCCGCGCTGAGGAGCTTTGAGCGAGAGCTGCCTTGCGTTCTTTGGGATCTCGTAGCTTGGCGGAGCGGGACCTGTTGGTAGCTTTGAGAAACCGGGGAGCCGGTATTTCTTCGTCTTCTATGAGAACGAAGGTTCCATCGGAGTTGGGAAGCTGCACGGTTCCTCGAAGACGCAGGTGTCTACGATCCGATCTTGTTTGCTCTTCTTGGCGCTTCTTGATGGTTTCGAAGGCTCGCAGCACCTCCTCCATTTTCTGGAGGTTCCTTAGTGGCGGGGTTCCGTTTTCCTCACTGTTATCTGTTGATCCTGTCATGGGGGAGTATCGGACGGTGCGGACCGTTGAACTGGAAGGGCTGTCGAACCTTGTGACCTCAATACTGAAAAGGTGGCTCCCGGGTGTTCTCAACCACTCTCGGTTCGCTGGAGGGGTGACGAGAAAGGTTTAGACACAGGAAGGCCTTTTGGATAAAGGGGGAAAGCTCACGTGACATGCGGTTTCCTCTTTTTTTTGTTGTTTTAATTTGCTTAAAACGTGTTTTCTCAGAGTCCTAGGTAGGTTGAAAAAGATTGCTCTTCTTTTTCGCAACTATGTTAGATCCTGGGTCAGTGGAGACCATCTGTGCGGCTATAAGCCCCTCGTTTTGCACCTGTATTTCGACATCCCAGGGTGGAGAGCCCCGGACGAGGGTCCTATAGAGCAAGCGGTTTCCACCGGCCTAAAAGAAAAATCGAACCTAAGGACCGAGCCTGTCATGTTCGTTTTAATGTGCTAGCCATGTGAATAGTGAACTGAGCCGGCCACTGAGTCAAGATCAGGTCAAGAGTTCGGCATGACCTCTCTTTACCTTGCTTGCGCAAGGGATCTGTGACGTTAGGCGTTGGCTGGGTCATATCGTCATGGCTTGCGTATTAAAGGCTTGATGACATGGTGTCATGTGAGCATGGATGTATATCCGGGACGGAACATCGTCTGGGTGTAGCTTCGGAAATCAAGATCAGGTCAAGATTTTAGCATGACCTTTCATCGCTTTGCTTGCGAGGATCTTGAGTTCCGAGCTTCAACTCGAGAAAATGGCCGGCATGGTATATGTATCCAGTGTATGACACGGACCGGTAAAACCAACCGAGTCTGGACAGAGTGTGACTCAAGACTCAAACGTGCAGGGTTGACGGTTGGCTAGGATGGGATGTTTGAAATGATCCCGTGCGCGTCCAAGAGGCGTAGGAAGGCCAAACGAACTGCAACTGAGACCACCCCGGGTTAAGGGTTGTAGTGTGCAGTGTATCCGAGGCAGCAGTGCGCGTAGCGTGCGGTGTAACCGAGGCGGCGGTGAGTAGTGTGCGGTGTAACCGAGGCAGCAGTGCGCGTAGTGTGCGGTCTCTAAAATTCTTTTTCTGAGTAAAACAGAAGTTTTGCAGAATTTTAAATGTATGCACAGATGTATATTGATGCATTTTTTTGTTTTTTGTAAAAATAAAAAAAAGTAAAGCACATGCACACACACACAACAGTTAAAGAAAGGGGTAAAATGAAAGTTTGACCCTCATCATCGTTTTAAAAATCTTTTGTTTTTGTTTAAAAAAGATTTTAAAACAAAACGTCCCCAGCTGAGTCGCCAACTGAAATTACCCGGATCCGAGAGGCAGTGCGATCGCGCCCCGGCATCTGGCATTTCGCGGCCTTGCGGCGCTTGTGTTGGAGGTGTCTCGCCGTGTTTTTGCTTTGTAGATTCGCCACGCCGTTTTTATTAAGCCCAAAACATTGAAAAAGGGCATCAGTTTAAAAATAAACTGTTTTTTTTTGTTGTGTGATGAGATTTTTGAGTTCGGAGGTCAGATGACTCCTCGGGAAGAGAATATTAGAATCTTAGAGCTCACCCGAGTCGCCTCGTAAAAAAGAGTCTTTCAGATACCCCTAACATTCTTTAACTGTTGTGTGTGTGTGTGTATGTGTTTTTAAAAATGCATGTTGTGTCGGATGTCTACATTGTACACTACGTATTGAAATGTATTGAAATAGTAATGGAAGGAAGCCTTACCAATGTTGGTTCGTGTCTGTCTTCCGCTGGGGAATAGTGTTTGAGGTCGGAATAGTGTTCCGGTACGGACCGGGATTGCTTCGGAAAAGGGGCCGGTTGTCTGCGGACAGAGTTTCGGCGTGCGTTGGGATCGCAGGGATCACTCGGGCAGAGTTTCGGAGTGCGTTGGAATCGTTGATTATATTCGGGCAGAGGTTCGGCGTGCGTTGGAATCGTTGGTTGGATTCAGGCAGAGGTTCGGCGTGGTTTGGGATCGCCGGTTTGACTCGGAAAGAGCCGGGACGCCTCGGGAAAGACCAGGCAAGGCCTCGGAGTACCACGAGGGGCCTCAGAGTACCTCGAGAGTGCCTCGGGGGAGCGCGGGAGCGTCGCAGGAGCGCTCGGGGAGGCTTCAGAGCACCGCGAGGGGGCTCGAAAGGCCTCGAAAGGATCCGAAAGGGGCCGGGATTGCCCCGAAGGGTCTTAGAGGGGAGCCTGAAGGCTGGGGGGAGAGGAGAGAAGAAGGAGGTGTCTGAAATGAGGGAGGGGGAGCCCTTTATTTATAGTGCCAGATTAGGTGCAAGAAGGTCCGTACGGACCTTCTAGGTAATCTGAATTTTTGGTTTTCCTCGATTTGAAGGAATATGTGATGATGAAGAAGATTCAACCATGACGATGTCCCCTTTGCAATAAGGTCCGTACGAACCATCTCAGCATGCAAAGAGGTCCGTACGGACCAACCATGTAGGGGGTAATGATGTTCTCCGGGATTTGAGGGAATATTGTGGACTTTAAGGGGATTCAGTATTTATTAAAACAAAGAGGTCCGTACGGACCTTAGTTGCTTTTCCAATTTTCTGAAAATTCCCAAGAGGTCCTTTTGTCCCTTTTTATCCCAGAAAAGTTCCTCCCTTGGTTTGGCTGAGGGTTTTTTGAGGGTTTTGAGTGCCAGAGGTCTTCGAGACTGCGTTTGTGAGTCTGCGGTGTTTCCCATGTGCTCGGAAGAGGGTGATCCAGATTGGGGTACTTACAGCAACCCTAATGGAACCTTTACGGTTGATGCGGAGATTGGAGCTAATTACCCTCCCGGGCATGCCAACTACCGTCAAATGCCCTGTTCCCTTTCGTGTGGAACTACTAATGGGCCAAGCATCCCCCAACCTATCACTCAGCCTGCCTCTCGGCCTCATCGTATCGATACTCCTCAACAGTCCGATCTTGGTCAACTTTCCCCCAGTGCCTCTCAGTTTTCACCTTTGGGTTTCAGTCAGTCTGTTTCCGCCCCGCAGCTTGGAATGGGTCAGTTCGCTACTCCAAAACCTCAGTCTGGCCCGGGCCATCGATGCAGGTGGTCGATTCGGTACATCTCAGCCCCTACAGCTCGATACTCCTCAACAGTCCGATCTAGGTCAAACCGCCCCCGGTGCCTCTCAGGTCTCACCACCAGGATTGAATCAGTTTGCTTTCGCCCCACAGCTTGGAAGGGGTCAGTTTACTACTTCACAACATCAGTCTGGTTCGGGTCATCATCTCGGAAGGGGTCAGTTTACTACTTCACAACATCAGTCTGGTTCGGGTCATCATCTCGGAATGGGTCAGTTCGCGACTTCTCAAGCCCAGCAGTTTGACATGGCTCCGCAAGCCATTTTGGGACAGTTCGCTTCTCAGGCTCCATGGTTCAGAGAGGGCCAGCTTGCTTCCTCCAATTCTCAAAGCACACTTGCCCCTATGATACTGCAAGATCACATGGGCCACCAGGCTTTTATCACCACTTCATCATGCTCACCGTATTCACAATATCCTCCAAGCTCTACCCCGCCCCTCCGGTTGGGAAGTCCGATAAGGTCAAATGCTCCTCATCAAATTCTCCACACATTACGCAAAGCCGCTCCCGCTCATCAAGTACGTATACACATTACCCTTGTAGTCACGTTCCTCGGTATGGTCAAGACACATTCAATCCTACTGTTACGATGCCTCAAACCTCATGTCTTCAGCAGCCTTTTGGATCCGCACTCACTGCTCCCTGATATCCACCCATTACGAGCCATATATCCTCATCTTCGGCAACTGCCAGGCCTTATGAGGCCCCTTATAAGTCTCACCACCCCCGATCCTGCGGTCCATATTCTCGTGCTTCAGGTCTGACTTATGAGGAGGGTTACGGTCACGCTTTTAATGCTCAGACTGTCATCCCTCCCACCAGAGTACTTCCTACTGTGGTTTTGTTTGCTAATGCCAATCTTGTGGCGGGGTCGTGCAGTCCTAGTGTTCCTATTGACTCGTCCAATGGATTATTGGTAGAACCAATTAAGAAGATACAAGAAAAGCCTAGCAACGAGAGTATCGACGATCGCTCGACTCGGGCCATATCACCATACCAATCTTGTGTATCTGATACGAATGAGTTTTACCAAAAGTCAAATCTCGACGCTTACATCGATGGTTACATCAAAAGGGTTCGTGCACGGGGAAGCACCACGGGTCTGAACATGTCTCACCGCTATAAACCTTATCCTTCCAACACGGCTGCAACATCCATTAAAGGAAAGAAGGCATTGTGTACAATTGATGGCATCCAAAAGCAACCAAGAAATGGTGGTCCTCTAAGGCAACGAGAACATTTTGATGATTTTGGGATGCCCATGGGCTTAATTTTCAAGGGTTTAGTAAAGGAAGGCCTTTTAGAGCCTCTCAGGGACTACCATCCAAGGAGCTCAAATGCATCCCTCGACATGAGTAAGCACTGCGTCTTCCATAATCATTATGGCCACACGACCGACGACTGCACAGTCTTGAAGAGAGCGGTTCAAGGGTTAATCGAAGGGGGCAAGCTTGAGTGCCCCAATGGACCAAAACCGGCAAACCCTGTTCAGAATGGCGACCAAGTCAATGACCAAATCTCGAATCCAAGAGCACTAAGAGTTTATTCTCCCCCAAAGGAGAAACCACATCCCGAGGATTTGGGTGTTCCCTTAAGCAAAGTTTTAAATAGCTTGCTAAAGCAGGGTCTCCTCGAACCCATAAGAAACTATCAGCCCAAGGATCCCAAAATCCCTTTGGACACCACTAAGCATTGTGCTTTTCACCAGTATCACGGTCATATAACCGATAACTGTACAGCTTTGAGAAAGACAATTCAGGGGTTAATTAAGAAGGGCAAACTCGAGCACCTCAGTGATCTCAACCCTACCAATGATCATTTCCCAAACAACACGAGTGTAAACATGATTGAGTTTTATGATTCAAGCGCCAAGCCAGATGATTTAGTCGCAACAAGTGTGGAGAATGGCTGGTTTGACTGCAACAAGCATGTGACCATGGCAAAGCCGGATTTGGTGAAATGCTTTGAACTCTCGCCCTCCGATAAGTTCACGACTGACGCCAAGATGATAATAATCTAATGGCAGATAAGGCAACCGTCAGGGCCGGTGAGCGAGGAATTCCTGAAGTTACCAAAGGCGAGCATAGTCTGTCATAGCTTCATGAGGAATCTGCTTCCAATGCTGAAGGGTAGAGACGTGGTCCAACAACAAAGAGTAGCTAGACTAGGGGCTACCCATCCTTTAAAATTAAAACAGTCTTTTAGTCAACCTTTGTAGGTTCTAGTACTTTCTTCGTTCAATCAAGTCCTCCTTGGACATTGTAGTTAATCTTAAATTTTCTATAAAAGAGTCTTTTTCTTTTCTTGCTAGACTTGAAACATTATTTGCACACCTACATTACATTTAATGAAATGGTTTTATTTTAAATGATCACTTGCATTGCTCAACAAATACTCTCTGGAAATGATTAAGATTTTAATTAATTGGTGCGAGAAAGTCAACTAATGCCCTCCCTATACACTTTCCTTACCTCACAAAGGCCTCCATCAAGCCATACACTTTCCAAAACATGTCCCCATCATCACCTTGACCAGGTCAACGACGGCGGCAGCATCGAAGAACAACAAAAGGTCACTCAGCATCGAAAGATTGACCCCATGTCGACAAAAAAAAAAAAAGGGGCTTGCCTTCGCCTCACGTGCATCAAGAAAGTTCAAGCAGAGGCTTGCCTTCGTCCTCAAGTGCTTAAAAAAAAAGGCTCAAGCAAAAGCTTCAAAAAAAAGGCAAAAGCTTCAAAAAAAAAATGGGGTCGAGGACCCAGCACCGCCGATCAGAGGCTTGACATATGGGCAAAATTAAAACCTGAAGAACGGAAGTTGTCGACAACAAGGAAGCAGTTAAAGCAACGGCAAAAACATATCATAAGCCCTTAAGCTGCATTCAAAATCTTTCTCCCCCGATGAAGGATGATGATCAAGAAGCAATGAAATCACGGAAGAAGCCGTAAAAAAAAATGACTTGTCAAGGAACATCTCAAGGCTCGTACCTTATCATCCAAGCTTCCCATCCGAGCCTTTTTCACCAAATGGACCACAAGTGTTCATACCCTTTCCCAAAGTCAAACACAGTTCAAGCCCGAACTACGGCGACCTGAGCTCCTTATAATAAGGGGAACGTAGGCAACCAGAAATGGTCCGGTCATAAACACATCCAAATCCCAAGAAAATTCGGTCTCATCAATGGCCTCTCCTATACACAATCTTTCTTCACAATTCGCCAACTTTACCCTTGGTATTGACCGACTTTCTCCTCATGATTAATCAAAATGTTTGTTCATATCGAGATTAGGGGTTTGAATAACCCGAACATTAATAAAAGGTTTTAAGCAATCTTGTGATCATTTTGAATAAAACATGTTTTCAGATGTCTCGACAAGTCTTCTTTTTCTATATTATAGGAAAAATAGAGCTAAACACTAATTTTCTGTCAGCAGGGGCTTCCATACACTTTTACAAACCTTTCTACACTTATGCTCTCTCAAAAGAGTCAAACCCAAAGCGAGTTCTTTTGTGCCTTCATCAAATGAGGCCATCAAATAATACAAATCGGGGATTCGTCCCCACCTTTCGAAAATATGCCCTTGCATGTATACATTTCTAAATTGTCTTTCTTTTACATTTTCTTCCGGTTGACTAATTGACTAAAGAAAATAATAAAGTAAATATAGAAGGATGGGTTGTCTCTTTTGCTACATGACAACTCAATTTGCATTAGAGCTGCACGAGACTCTTTAAGGTGGGACTTTCGTCGAGCCATTTCTTTAGAGTGGGGCTTCTCTGGTCATGCCGGGTCCACGTTGGTTCTTCATTTCGCTACAAGATTCACAATCATGAGACTGAGGCTTTATCAAGTCACTTCTTCAAAATCAAGACTTCGCCAACACATCTCTTCAGACCAAGGCTTCGCCAAGTGTGATGATGTGTGTTCGAAAATTTTCCCATTTTTTGTTTGAAAAAATCAACGAAACGGAGTCGCCACGCCATTTTTATTTTAAGGGCCAAAACTTTGAAAAAAGCCCGAGATCAGAGATTTAGGTTCGGAGGTCATGTTACGCGTCGGGAAGGACGTTAGTGTGCACCCGACGCACCTCGTAAAACGAGTCTTCCAAACATTTGAAATCCTTTTGTTGTGTGTGTGTGTGTGTGTGTGTGTGTGTGTTTTGACCAAAATGAGTTGAAACTGAGAAAAACAAAAATGGGGAACTCTTTATAAGACTTTGAAAAATCCCCAAGATTTTTGGTATGATTTTTGGGTCGAGTCTTGGCACTCAAAAGATTTTTGGATTTGAAAAGCCATTCTGCCAGAATGAAAGAAAGCAGTTGACCCTTGACTTTGAAATGGACTTAAAGGCTTCAAAACTTCAGAATCTGGGGAAAGTCCGAGAATGAAAGTTGCTCAAAACACCCTAAATAGGGTTTATGCAAAGGAACTTTCCATTTTGGAAGTAATTTGAGGGGTCAAAACCTTCTGGAAATCTCAGATGTGAAATCTGGATTTCCAGAAGCTGATGAACTGGCCTCTAAAAGAAAAATTGAAAAAAGGAGTTTTAATCACTCAAAAAATAAAATAAAAATATGTCTGGAAAGCTCTGGATGTTGGCTACAAAAAGTGTTTTGTAGTCAACATCTAATTCCAAGTTTTACTGGGTCCAAAAAATAGGAAAATGGACTGAGGTCTCAGAACAATGCTACTGGACAGCAAGATGTTCTTGAGGGAAAATGTGATTTTTGGGGGATTTGCATCTATGTTCACCCCATTTTCATCCCTAGACTTGATACCACTACCTTTTGTTAAGTGGTTATCATATTCAAGTCATCCTTGGGGAATTTATGGGGTTGAAACATGTCCTTTGCAAAGGGAAAGGGGGTTTTGTAAAGATGAAACCAAGGAGAAAGAATTGACTAAAGATCTAAAATGTTGACCACTTGAGATGGTCATTCATGAAGATGAACTTCAAGATGACCATCTTAGGTCAAAACTCAAGTTAAACTAGACATAAAATAAGTCAAAGTAAGAAGAACAAGATGATCAAGAGATCAAAAGAGAATTTTAGGGTTTTGAGAAGGAGGGCTTTACCAATGGTGACACCCTA
This sequence comes from Adenophora triphylla var. japonica, assembly GCA_022495995.1. Lineage (NCBI taxonomy): Eukaryota > Viridiplantae > Streptophyta > Magnoliopsida > Asterales > Campanulaceae > Adenophora > Adenophora triphylla. Next base: position 264,915 of record JAFEMH010002089.1, read on the forward strand.
TCTTCCTAGGCTTGGAATTTGACTTGAGGAGTATCAAGATTTGGTGTTTGGCTTGAGGAGTATCAAGGTTTGGTGTGTTTGGTATTTGATTGGGAAAGATTCAAGAGAAAATGGTGGCAATCTAAGGATTCCCACTATTTTCTCTCTATATTCGCCGAACCGTTCTTTGTGAGTAAGTTGTCTTGTGTAACCGAGAGAGGAGGGTTCAATTTATAGGACCCGAGAATCAAACGTATCCGCGCGGACAAGGATCGACGCGTGCACTTGTTCATCTTTGCTGATCAGCTTTTGACGGGAAGAATAATCTTTTTAAAATTCAAGCGAAATTGTTTTTCAACTTTCTTAATTCGGATTTTTCTAATTTCTTTTGCTTTTTGAGATTCTTTTCTTGGTTTAACTTAAAGTGGCAATCCCTAATCTACCCTCACTTTGTTAGAAATGTTAGGAATTGTTAGAAATGTTAGAAATGTTAAAACTTTCGTTAACTTTCTAACGAAAAAGTTACCGACTCAAATTGGAGTACTTACAGTAGCCCCTCGGCGACGGTGCTTTCGAAGGAAGCGGGGTCGTCGATAAGAGTAAGGCTCCATATTTGACAGGACGATCAAGTGATCGAGTGGCTGAACCTAATCAATAGGCTACCTACGTATCCCGAATGGGAATCAAGCCGGTCGTAGTTCGGGTCTTTGACCCTGGAGATGATGGCGTTTTAGGTGCCTCGAACCTGATGAGCGAGTTCTGCAGTCGGTTGCTGGAAAGAAACTCTGTGGGGATAAGAGATGTCCATTTTCGGTCTGATGGCTATCCTCTCTGCTGGGGATAGGAATGACCATTTTTGGTCTCTGCTGGGGATGATTGCGATTTATCGCTTTCCTAGTGATAGCGTCTTAGGTGCCTCAAACCTTGGAGATGGCGTTTTAGGTGCCTCGAACCTTGGAGATGGCGTTTTAGGTGCCTCGAACCTTGATGATGATGGCTTTTTAGGCGCCTCGAACCTTGATGATGATGGCTTTTTAGGCGCCTCGGACCTTGATGATGATGGCTTTTTAGGCGCCTCGGACCTTGATTTGAAATGGCCTTTCGGTGGACTTCGTCTGCTGCTTAGAAGGAGAGGGTGACCGTTTTGGTCGAGGGCTGGACCTAATGATAGGCTACCTACGTATCCCTAGTGGGAATCAAGCCCTTTCGTAGTTCGAGTTCTACTCGAGATTTCGTTGGCTTTTGGGATTCCGTTAACTTTCTTTGGGGATTTCGTTAGCCTTTCTTTGAGGAAAATCGAGACGTATTCGTCGGGAAATCGGTCTTACGTTTCTTGCCGTTGGATGATTTTGATGAAAGATACGGGATCTCGTTATCTTTCTCGGGGCACTCGGTCTTACGTTTCTTTGCTTGGGAAAGATTTTGATGAAAGATACGGGATCTCGTTATCTTTCTCGGGGCACTCGGTCTTACGTTTGGCTTAGGGAATTTCTTTTGAGAGGGTATGAACCTAAATGGGAACTTAGTTCGGGAGTATGAACCTAAGTTGAGGTTCGGTTCGGGAGTATGAACCTAAATGGAGACTTAGTTCGGGAGTATGAACCTAAGTTGAGATTTTGTTCGGGAGTATGAACCTAAATGGGAACTTAGTTCGGGAGTATGAACCTAAGTTGAGGTTCGGTTCGGGAGTATGAACCTAAATGGAGACTTAGTTCGGGAGTATGAACCTAAGTTGAGATTTGGTTCGGGAGTATGAACCTAAATGGGAACTTAGTTCGGGAGTATGAACCTAAGTTGAGGTCTTGTTCGGGAGTATGAACCTAAATGGAGACTTAGTTCGGGAGTATGATCCTAAGTCGGGATTTGGTTAAGGAGTATGAACCTAAATGGGAACTTAGTTCGGGGAGTATGAACCTAAATGAGAACTTAGTTCGGGAGTATGAACCTAAGTTGAGGTTCGGTACACGATGGAGGCTATTTGAAGGTGTTCTTCTTCTTTGGGGAAGACTCGGGCTTACGAGAACCATCGGGAAGAAAGGTGATCAATGTCGGTCAAGTGGATGGACCAAGGATTGGTGTATGCGGGGGTCACCAGGATTGACTATTTTAGGGAAGTCGTCCTGAGATTGATGTATTTGGGAGTCACCCGAGGGATTGACTATTTTAGGAAGTCGCCCTATGATCGACTATTTTTGGGAAGTCGCCCAGTGGTTTGACTATTTTTGGGAAGTCGCCCTATGGTTTGACTATTTTTGGGAAGTCTCCCTATGATCGACTATTTTTGGGAAGTCGCCACATGGTTTGACTATTTTTGGGAAGTCACCCTATGATCGACTATTTTTGGGAAGTCGCCCTATGGTTTGACTATTTTGGGGAAGTCACCCTATGATCGACTATTTTTGGGAAGTCGCCCTATGGTTTGACTATTTTTGGGAAGTCGCCTATGGTTTGACTATTTTGGGAAGTCGCCACATGATCGACTATTTTGGGAAGTCGCCTATGGTTTGACTATTTTGGGAAGTCACCCTATGATCGACTATTTTGGGAAGTCGCCCTATGGTTTGACTGTTTTGGGAAGTCACCCTATGATCGACTATTTTTGGGAAGTCGCCCCTATGGTTTGATTATTTTTGGGAAGTCGCCCTATGGTTTGGATTGGGGAAAGTCGCCCTATGGTTTGACTTTTGGGAAGTCGCCACATGGTTTATTTGTTTTGGGGAAGTCACCCTAAGGTTTTGACTGTTTTGGGGAAGTCGCCCTATGATCGATGATAATGTTCTTTTAGAAAAGTAGTTGACTAAGATATGCTTTCATACTGTCTTTGTGCTTACATGTAGTTGCAGGAAGGAGCTGAGGCTACGGCGATGTTGATGAAGAGTTGTTAAGTTCTTTGTTCGTGGGACGGTTTACCGACGATTTCTTTGTCTTTGGAAGCATTTTGACTGAAAGAGGAGTTTGGTTGAGTGCATCTTCTTGGTGATCGTCAACCTTGTAGAGGTGGTTGAGCTTGTATTCACATTGGGACTTCTTGCTTTTGAGAACTTGGTGTCTCGACCGCATTGTATTGGAGAGCTTGGCGTCTCGACCTTCTTGCCTTGGAGAACTTGGCGTCTCGGCCGATTTGTATTTGAGAACTTGGCGTCCACGGCCGATTTGTATTGGAGAACTTGGCGTCTCGGACCGATTTGTATGTGAGAACTTGGCGTCTCGACCGGCGGCATTTGATTTGCATTTGAGAACTTGGCGTCCGACCGAAGCTGTATTTGAGAACTTGGCGTCTCGGCCGAATTGTATTTGAGAACTTGGCGTCTCGACCAGCTGGCATTTGATTTGCATTTGAGAACTTGGCGTCCACGACCGATTTGCATTTTGAGAACTTGGCGTCACGACCGACTTGTATTCGAGAACTTGGCGTCTACGACCGAATTGTAGACACTTGGAGGTGGTCTTCATTGAAACATTTTCATCCATTTGTGGACATTGGAGGTCGTCTTTAGCAAGTTGCGAGCTAGGAGCTTGTCTTTGCCAAGCTGTAGATGTTGGAGGGCGTCTTCATTCATTGGAGGTCGTCTTTGGTGAAGATCATCCTTGCCGAAAAAGGGGATTTGATTTCACGTTTGAATTCATATTCGTTAGTGAAGAGGAAGATGCATATATGGCATTCATGATGACAGATGCATGCATGGAACCAAAAATGATTATGGGATGATGCATTTACTTGCTTTCGAAGATGCACTTAGCCTAAGCTTACGGCGGGAAAATTATGATTTATGATCTTCGATGATTTAGGATTATTCCTATTGACTCAAGTTTTGTGCATGCTACATGAGCCCTTGGGAGATTTTTAGTGGGGATGCGTGGGTATGGAGGCTGCTTGGAGCAGATTTTGATCAAGTGGGGGATGAGAACCCTTGATCGCGATTTAAACGCGGTTGTTGGTGAGGTTTTGTCGGCAATATCACATGGACCTCAATCTTGATGAGATTGGATTCGGATCCGGGTCTTGATTGAAACTTTCCCTCTCATTCTTGGTCATTTGAAGGCGTCTTGACGAGACTTTAGGGCCAACGTTGATACGAGTGAAGCTTCTTTCATTTGGATGAGCGTGACCTTGGCGAAACCTTGTCCAGGAGGATGATTTGATGGAATTGCTAATGCGGGAGAAACCACGATCTTGAATTCCGATGCTACGGGAAGGCTGCCGTGTACCAAGTTACGAAGCTGAAATTCTTTCTTGCGACTTGATAAAATTCGGGTCCAAAAGACCATCTTGACAAAGCCCGGATCCTGAGTAGGCAAAGTCCAGATTTTGAAGAAGCGATTTGGCGAGTCTATCTCGTGGTGAAGAACCCAGCGTGGACCCAAAGATGACTATATAAGCCCCGGCTTGAAGAGGCATACTGAGGAGAACACAGGAGAACCGCTTAGCAAGCCCCGGCATGAAGAAATTGAGTAGTCTTACGAGAGGGGAACCCGTCTTTTCGAGACCTTAGTCAACCGATTCTTGGACAAGACTCGAAATGTTTACGTGCGGGGGCATATCTTTTGAAAGATGGGAATGTCTCCCGAATTTGTGTATGACACTCTCGCTTTTGGTTTGACTCTTTTGAGAGAGTATAAGCATCACAAGGTGTGGAAAAGTGTATGGAAGCCCCTATGAGACGGAAAGACGAGTGTTTGGCTCTATTTCCCTATGATGGAGAGAGAAGACTTGTCGAGACACTTGAAAACTTGTCTTATTCATGATGATCACAAAGTTTGCTTAAAACCCTTTGTTAATGTTCGGGTTATTCAATCCCTAAATACTGATATGAACAAATATTTTGATTAATCACAAGGAGAAAACCAGCGATATCGAAAATCAAGCTTGGAAGGGCGGAAAGTGTATAGGGACGATCCTTGATGAGACCGGATTTTTTTTTTTTTGAGATTTGTTTGTGATTTCGGCCAGGACCATTTACGGTTGCCTACGTTCCCTCCATTATGAAGAGCTCGGGTCGCCGTAGTTCGGGCCTATCCCGAATGAAAAGAGAATGAATGTTGAAATTCGAGGGTACGAGGACCTTTGGGGATTTTGAGGATTTGGAGGATTGAATAACATATCCCCTTAGAGTGTCCATGAAAGACACGGATGCGAAGCCCCAGTGGGACATCCACGGCAAGTGTTTGTGAGGAGAAATGAAATATGCTCACATGAAGGGAAGGGTTGAATTTGCACAATCTTTGATTGGTAATTTTGAACCAAAATGGATTAGATTCCAATTTAAGCAAGCAATGAAGCATTAATTTGATCTGACATCGAGGATATTAGAATGAAGCTGCTATCCGGTAGGGGCTGTAGTTGGGTTTAGGGCTTCGATCGGCTATCGGGTGATTTGGGAGATTATGACCTCTTGAGATGAGAGGTCGGCTAGGCCTTTGGGCTGAACCTCTAAAGATGAGAGGTTGGCTCGCGGGGATGTGTTTGGGAAATCTATGGCGAGGAAGATTGATGGCCTCCAAGAATGAGAGGTCGGATTTTGACTTGGCCAAGGGCAAGGGTAATGGTGATGGGAGTATCCTCTAAAATTGAGAGGATGGCTTGGGATTGGTTTAAGGTAATGATAAGAGGAAGTCAGAGCTACTGACAACTTTTTGCGATCTTGCGAGAATTCAGGCTCCTTTTTGATCATTGGAGAGCTTCTTGAGATGTCGGGGACTTTTGAGTTCTTCTTCTTTTTTTTTTTGGAAGGCTTCTGAGGAGCTTGGAATTATATCCGAGATTGTGAGGATTTTAAAATCCTTCTTTTTTTGTTTCTTTTTTTGTTTTTTTTTTTTTTTTTTTTTTTTTGTTTTTTTTTGTTTTTTTTTTTGACTTGGAAAGCTTCTGAGGAGTTGAGGATTATCTTTGTCCTTCCTTCATGGCTTGAGATAATTTGCGCATCGCCGATTCTCGAAGCTAACTTCTCGGGCTCGCTTGGACTTTCTCTCGGTATGGAGCAAAAATGATGGCTAAACCGGGTTTCAAAACACGCCGATCTTGAAATGAGAGGGTAGTGTTTAGTAAGGGTGAGGTAATGGCTTTCCTATGGGTGAAAGGTTTCAACCGCAATCCCTCTTGGATGACCTAAACGAGATTAAGTCTTCATTGCTTGCTTAAGCTTTATATGAGAAAAGATCCATGCAAATTCATCGAGCAACGAGATGATGATGATGAAAGGGATGTGAGCATATGAGATGCAAGATGGGGAGTTGGTAAGCCCCAATTTGGGAAGGATATCAATTGATTTTCTCACTCCGATTAGTTTAAATATTAATCATTTTCGAAGAATTACTGGTTGAGCGGCACAAGTGATCATTTTGGATAAAACCATTTCAATTAAGTGTAACGTGGGTGCGCAAGTGATGTCTCGAGTCTAGCAAGAAAAGAAAAAGACTTATATTAAAAATTAGACACTTAACCACTATGTCCAAAATGGACTACAACGACAAATGTCCAGGAAGGACTTAGGTGAAAGAAAAGTACTAGAACCTACGAAGGTTGACTCAAAAGACTATTTTAAAGATAGGTATGCCCCAGTCTAGCCGCTCTTTCTTTGTTGAACCATGCATCTATTCTTCGGCCGGAGGCAGGAGCTATTGCAGACCTTTCCATCGGGATTTCCTTGGCAACTTTTTGCTCAATCCAACCATCTTCATTACTGCGATGAGTGGTTCATTGACCTTGCAAAGGGGCGAGTCAAACTCCATTGTGCCCACAAGGCTTGAACCACCAAACTTCGATCATGTTGACACTCATGTTGTTAGGGAGCGGGTTATTGATAGTATTAGGTCCTTCGAGGCATCTCTAACCTCCCTTGCTCAATCAACCCTTGGATGGCCTTTTTCGGGGACGCAATCATCCGTCGGTGCCCGTAGTGCGATGAAAGGCACAATGCTTGGAGGTATCCAAAGGAGCGTTGGGGTTTCTAGGGCGATAATTTTCCAAAGGCCGGAGCAAACCTTCTCTCACCAAACCTCTGAAGATATCACTCAAAGGCATCCCAAAGTTTCTCAAGTCTTGGAGCCGGGATCTGGATGCATCGGGCTTCTTGGGAACAAAGGAAGTGGCATTATTCTGATCTGTCCGCGTAGCCGATCGCCTCTTTGCCTTTAGCGAAAGTGAGAGTAGTTTTGGAGGGAGGAGCCCGATATCCGTGGCGAGTGCAGCGGTCGAGCTGGCTGATTGTAAGCCTTTTCAAACTTAGCCCGGAATTAACCATTGCACGCAAGTCGGCGTAGGGAAGTGGTGAGGAAGCTCTCAAATGCGGCTTCAAGCATGGCGAAAGATGTCTAAGCGCTCCTCGTCGAGAGGAGGAATGGCCATTTCAGCGAGCTTTAAGTTCCATCTCTTATAGAAATCCCCAATATTCTCATTAGGCGCTGCATCGTTGTTTGCGGAGTCAACTCTGTTTGTCTCCCACTCCAAGTTGGCTTTATACTTATACGTGAAAGTGCTTGGTAATTTGTTCCCAAGTAGCCCTAGCTTGTGCAATCGGAAAAACCATTTCAAAGCCCACGACTTCAAAGAGAGACTAAAGTAATCGGCCAAGCTTGGTTTGTGCATCCCTTAGCCTTCATTGCCAAAGTATAGGTGTCCAAGTGAGTTTTAGGGCATGCACTCCCGTCAAACAATTCCAGTGGGCATCACAAACTTGTGAGGCGGGGGACAATCAGTCGGGATACGTAGGCCGAAGAGCGGTGTTCTTTGGCGGTCAATTCGGCAATGTCTGTGCTTTCATTTCCTTGTGTTGCTCCATAAACCAAGCCAATTGGGGATCAAAGGCGGAGCGGGAATTCTGAGCTGATATTTGAGCTAGGAAGAGGACTAGGCTGTTGGTGGTGCATTGGTGGAAGGAATACCATATCCGGAGCATAGGTGAAAACGTCCTTGGCCCAAATTACCCTGGGGAGTGTAGGTAGGAGGCTGGGGCAAAGGATAGAACCCGGCTGACTTCTTTGTTGGCTTCCAATCGGCGAGAGAAGATGGAGGCGGATCTGAGGTAGCCATATGGCTTGGATTTTCGGAGTGAGGCCCATAAGTAGGCTTAAGTGCGGGCTGCTTGTCCCTGGTTGTTGAATTGCATAGGTGGTTGTGGCGAGGATGCATAGCAGAGAGGATACTTGTGGTCTGGTGATTCGGATGAAAGCGGGATGAAGGCTTGATAACCCATAGAAGTCACGAGTGAATGGATTTGTGAAAGGCTGTGAGGAGCAGCGGAACCAGTACCATTCGAGGAGGGGCTCTGACGTGGCCCCGGAGAACCGGATTGTGGCGGCATTCCAAATTGTGGGTGTTGATGTGAAGGTCTGGATTGATCGGTTCGAGGCGAGGTGGGATTCCAATGTCTGTTTGTGGCATTAGAGGTATCCCCAAACCATGAGAGGACATTCCGTGCGACTTTGCCCCCAGCGAGGGCGTGAGCGATTCGTCCCATCAGGTGCATGGATCCGGTGGTCGACCCGAAGATCGAGGAACATGTGTTACGGTAGCACCGAAGGAGGTTGGTGGTGGCATCTGGAGTAATCGGGCGGCCGAGATTGGGATTGGGGTCATCCTCTTCTTCCACAGTGAAGGTGCCATCGGGATTGAGGCGGCGGCCAAACCATGGCTCTTAATAGCCTCGATAAGGCTATTCGTTTGTGCTTCTGTCGCATTCTCATACGTTACGCTAGCGGATTCCATTCTTGTTACATGCGAGGAGTCCGGGAGGCGGAGTGACGTTGTCCCCCTCGTTACCAGTGATGCGAGACATTACGAAACCGGAGTTGAAACAAACGGCGAAGGCGATGAGGCACTTGACTCTTCCCAGCGGATTAAACGGTGACCCGGTGCAGAAACCAAGCTTTACGCGGAGGCTGCGGGGGAAAGACACGAGGGTTCGAGATGGCGGGAATTGAAGGAGGGTAGGTGTTTGGGCTCTTAGGCTCATGCAACATGCGATTATTTGTTCATGTTTACTTAAAACACGTTTTATTAACCTAATCGGTTGGAAAAGATTGCTCTTCTTTTTTTTTTTCGAACTACTCGATTCTGGATCGGTGGGCCCCGTCACTACGTCTATAAGCCCCTCGTATTCCACACGTATTTCGACCTCCCGGGGTGGGCGGCCCGGGCGAGGTCCTATAGGGCAAGCGGGTCCCACCGACCGAAGAAAAACGATCCTAGAAGTCGGCGGGTAATCGAGTCTTAACGAGCATTCGATGTAAATTACGGACAAGGCGACGTCAAAGTCAAGATCATGTCAGGAGCTCGACGAAAAGTCGGCATGATTTGGATTGATAAATGTCCGTTGATCTTGACTTGTCGTCGGTTAAGCCGTAATTAGGCATGGAATAATCATTAATCCTTGATGACTCGGTGTCATCTTTGGGAGTCGGTGTATAATTTGTGCCGGTCGAGCCGAAGTCAAGGCGCCGGTCAATATCTTGGTCAAAGTCTGCGGCGGAAAACCGGCGGGACTTCGGCGATTAGGGTCCCGAAAGATATTGAGTCGGTATGCCGACAAAGGCTTGAAAGGAAAGGTCTATACACGGACGGGGCATGACACGGACCGGACTAAAAACCAACCGGGTCTCGGACAAAGTGTGTCACGGAGAAGTGCATGGTCGACACGAGGCTCCATGGGATGTTTGGGTAGTCTGTGCTCATCCGAGAGGCGTAATAAGACCAAACGGACCGCGACAAGGATTTCCCGGGTTAAGGGCGTAGTGTGCGGTGTACGGTCAACGTGCGCGTAGTGTGCAAGCGATCTATCTTCTTTTACGAGTAAAATAAAAAAAAATTTTTTTTTATGTGTCTTAAAAGGCATGATGCATGATTTTTTTTTTTGAAATTTTCTTTTTTTTTTGAAAAATTTTTTTTGAAATTTTTTTTTTTGAAAATTTTATGAACACATAAGCACATAAGCACAAAAATTCCGACAGTTAGGGACATTACTTCCGACAGTCAAAATTTTGACTTTTCCGAGGCGGCCAAAAACAAACACGAAAATTGTGCAAAAATCAACACACACAAAGCAAAGGATTTTCAAATGTTGAGACGGAAGCTTGACCCTCAAAAGCTTTTCCTTTTTTTTTTTTTGAAAATAATGATACCGGTACGTGGGATTGTTAGACCACAATTTATCCCCGACTCGTGTTAGGAGGCGATAACGGGAAGTTTAATGGTTTCCACCGATATACCAAATATCATTTGTTTTTAGAAAAAGCTTTCTTATTCCCCAGCGGAGTCGCCACTGTGATGATGTGTGTTCGAAAATTTTCCCATTTTTTGTTTGAAAAAATCAACGAAACGGAGTCGCCACGCCATTTTTATTTTAAGGGCCAAAACTTTGAAAAAAGCCCGAGATCAGAGATTTAGGTTCGGAGGTCATGTTACGCGTCGGGAAGGACGTTAGTGTGCACCCGACGCACCTCGTAAAACGAGTCTTCCAAACATTTGAAATCCTTTTGTTGTGTGTGTGTATGTGTGTGTGTGTGTGTGTGTTTTGACCAAAATGAGTTGAAACTGAGAAAAAAAAAATGGGGAACTCTTTATAAGACTTTGAAAAATCCCCAAGATTTTTGGTATGATTTTTGGGTCGAGTCTTGGCACTCAAAAGATTTTTGGATTTGAAAAGCCATTCTGCCAGAATGAAAGAAGGCAGTTGACCCTTGACTTTGAAATGGACTTAAAGGCTTCAAAACTTCAGAATCTGGGGAAAGTCCGAGAATGAAAGTTGCTCAAAACACCCTAAATAGGGTTTATACAAAGTAACTTTCCATTTTGGAAGTAATTTGAGGGGTCAAAAGCTTCTGGAAATCTCAGATGTGAAATCTGGATTTCCAGAAGCTGATGAACTGGCCTCTAAAAGAAAAATTGAAAAAAGGAGTTTTACTCACTCAAAAAATAAAATAAAAATATGTCTGGAAAGCTCTGGATGTTGGCTACAAAAAGTGTTTTGTAGTCAACATCTAATTCCAAGTTTTACTGGGTCCAAAAAATAGGAAAATGGACTGAGGTCTCAGAACAATGCTACTGGACAGCAAGATGTTCTTGAGGGAAAATGTGATTTTTGGGGGATTTGCATCTATGTTCACCCCATTTTCATCCCTAGACTTGATACCACTACCTTTTGTTAAGTGGTTATCATATTCAAGTCATCCTTGGGGAATTTATGGGGTTTAAACATGTCCTTTGCAAAGGGAAAGGGGTTTTGTAAAGATGAAACCAAGGAGAAAGAATTGACTAAAGATCTAAAATGTGGACCACTTGAGATGGTCATTCATGAAGATGAACTTCAAGATGACCATCTTAGGTCAAAACTCAAGTTAAACTAGACATAAAATAAGTCAAAGTAAGAAGAACAAGATGATCAAGAGATCAAAAGAGAATTTTAGGGTTTTGAGAAGGAGGGCTTTACCAATGGTGACACCCTATCTTCCTAGGCTTGGAATTTGACTTGAGGAGTATCAAGATTTGGTGTTTGGCTTGAGGAGTATCAAGGTTTGGTGTGTTTGGTATTTGATTGGGAAAGATTCAAGAGAAAATGGTGGCAATCTAAGGATTCCCACTATTTTCTCTCTATATTTCGCCAGAACTTCGTTCTTTGTGAGTAAGTTGTCTTGTGTAAGCGAGAGAGGAGGGTTCAATTTATAGGACACCTCGAGAATTACAAACGTATCCGCGCGGAGGATCGAAACGCGTGCCTTGTTCATTAAATGCCGCTCCGGGCTTTGAACGGGAAGAATAATCTTTTTAAAATATCAAGCGAAATTGTTTTTCAACTTTCTTAATTCGGATTTTCTAATTTCTTTTGCTTTTTGAGATTCTTTTCTTGGTTTAACTTAAAGTGGCAATCCCTAATCTACCCTTGCTTGGTTAGGAAGGTTAGAGATTGTTAGAAATGTTAGAAATGTTAAAACTTTCGTTAACTTTCTAACGAAAAAACTACCAACTCAAATTGGAGCACTTACAGCCACGCGGTTTTTGTATTTTGAGCCCAAACGTTGAGAAACGGCTATTGAAAATGGTGTCGTTTTTATTGGTAGCAAAAACTTAGGAAAAAGCTTTGAAAATGGGGGATCATTTTTATTGGTAGCAAAAACGAGTAAAAAGCTTTTTTAGTACCAGAGATTGTTAGGTTCGGAGGTCACGTTACGTTTCGGGTAGAGTATTACGAGATCGCCCGAAACGCCTCGCATGACGAGTCTTTCTACCTTTCTCGAAAACGTGTGTGTGTGTGTGTGTTTTGAAATGGGGGCTTGAATGACAAGATTAATCTTGGTTTGAATGTCAAAAGTTGATTAGGTGACTTTGTTTGAAAAGACGAGCGTTTGAATGACAAACGTAGGTTTTGAGTTGAAGTGAGCGTTTGCGTGGCAAATGTCGATTTTGAGTTTGAAATGAGCGTTTGCGTGGAAAACGTCGACTTTGAGTTGAAATGAGCGTTTGCGTGGCAAACGTCGATTTTGAACCGTGCGAGTCATTGTTAACGATTTTTACGGGAAAAATACGTATTAAATGATTTTGAGTGTCAAATGGCGGCTTTTAGTTTGAAGATGAGCGTTTGGATGCCAAACGTCATGTCGCGCGTTTTTGAAAGAGAGTTCGACGGACGAACTCCGGTTTTGAACCGGGCATTACATTGTTAACGATTTTTACGGGACAAAAGCGTTTTAAATGATATGCGATCAACGAATCGGGTTGCGACTCGGACTTTGAAAAGTAAATACTATCACGATCCAAACGGGTCGGACTTGTAAATGACAGTATTTAAAGCAGTGTCAACGGAATCAAACGATCCGGAATCGTAAATGACGATCAACGAGGCCAATCGGCTCGGAATTGTAAATGACGATCAACGAGGCCAATCGGCTCGGATTTGTAAATGATAGAAATTAAATGACGATCAACGGATCGATCGATCCGGAATTGGTAAATGACGATAAAAGTAAACGGAACGGGGTCGGAACGCCGTTTTAACCCGTGATTACTTCTCTTACGGAAAGAGAAGAGGATCGAGGGGCTAAAACGTATCGGACCCCGTTAGACGGAGGCGTCTACATTTTGATAATGTTGTTCGAAACGGTTGTAGCGACTGGCGCGTAAATCGAGACGGAACGAGAGATTTAGAGAGAGGGAGTTATACCTATGGCTAGGGTCGACTCCTTTGGCTCGGAAGGTGTGTACGGGACACGGAAAGTAGTTCGAAAGGTTGTTTCGAAGTAGTAAGGGGCATATTTGATCGAAATACGAAGGTTTCACGCGAATCGAGACAGAACGGAAGCTCGGAAGGGGTGAAAATCAGTTGGGCCGTGGGGTATGGTGAATTTTGGGGTAAAAAGTTCCTCCTTTTGGCTTTGACAGCCATTTCTATTTATAGGTGAAAAATGCAGTAGGAGTCCGGACGGACTTTGCCTGAATCCAGGGGGTTTTGTGGTATTTTGGAAATTTGAAGGACTTGCTGGCAATTTCAGAAAATGTGCACAGGGAGTCCGGCCGGACTTGGCTTGCAAATCAGGGGTATTTTGGTCTTTTGGCCTTGATTTGTGATTGAAGAGTGACTAGAGGGAGGTGGCATGGCTGCCACGTGCCCTATGAGTCACCAGCCATGTGGGAGTTCGTTCCCCGATCCCGGTTTTGTCCCTTTTTTAAAATAACAGTCCGGAAAATGTCCGAAATGCCCCCGGAAAGTGCCGGAAAGTGCGTTTTTCCGGGAAAGACGTACTTTTACGTGTGATGACACGTGTTAAGTACGGTTCGACATCGGGATGCACGGGGCAGTCCCGGGACGTCTCGTTGGCACGACAACGGGGAGTTTAACGAGTTCCGGTTAACCTGGAGCGGGCCAGTTAACGGATTTCGGTTAACTTTCTGACGGATTTGGACGATCCGGATTTGGGTACTTACTAGGGGTGTAAATGGTTCGGTTTGGTTCGGTTTGGACAAATTTAGAGACCAAACCGCTAGTACTCGGTTTGAAGAAATCTCAAACCAAACCGAACCATGAAAAATTTCAAACCGAACCGAACCAAACCACCTCGGTTTGGTTCGGTTCGGTCTCAAACCGCGGTTCCATTAAGCGGTTCAAACCGCGGTCTGAACTGCGGTCTAGACCCCATAAGCTGAAAAACTAGAGCTTGAAATATGACCCAGCAAATTTAGAGCAAATCCCACAAAATTAACATATTCAAATAGTCAAGTTCAATGAAATCAATGCTATTAAGCAGATAAATATCAGAGAATTGAAGCAATTGGGATCGAAAGAAATTGAATTTGAGACGGACGTACCAACCAATGAGGTAACCAAGTGTTTGCCGGTGGAGCCGCCGAGAACGAGGCGCCAGAAAGCGCTGACGGGAATAGAGGCGACGAAGCAGGGGAGAATCAAAGAACAAGAATGGATATTTTGATCGTCGACGCCATAGTCTCCATCTCCAACTCCATGGTTTGGGAAAATGGATTTTTTGTTAGTAACTGGAGTGGAAACTATTGGGTTTATTGGTGAGGTGGGTTAGGGTTTCAAAGGAAGACGAAGAGTGAGAAAGAAAGGAAAAGATAGTGAGGCGGAGGAAGAGTGAGAAAGCGCCGTTGATAGAAATGGAACTGGAAATGGCATTGATGGAAGAGAGAGAAAGCGCCGTGGTTTTGGTTTGGCGTTGGAAATGGAACTGGAATGAAATGAAAATGGAAAAGGTTAGGGTATTTAGATTAGGGTTTGAAAAATCTAACGGTGGACATAGAATCAAAATAATCAACGGTTAAGATTCAATGGTTTGGCGGTTCAGCTCGATGGTTCGATTTGGCGGTTCAGCTCGGTGGTTCGGTTTGGTGGTTCAGCTCGAAATGGTTTGGTTCGGTTCGGTTTGGAGGATTCAGACCGCAAACCAAACCGAACCGCATGGTTTATAAATTTTTGAAACCGAGCTGAACCGTTAATCGTTAAAAACCAAACCGAACCGAGCTGAACCGCATGGTTCGGTCTCAAACCGCGGTTTGAACCGAACCGCTGACACCCCTAGTACTTACACCCTCTCCTTCGGCAGCAGGCGAATGAAGTCCACCGAAGGACCATCCATCTGTTGGGATGTGGAGTCAAAACCATGGATAAAGGAATTTGAACCGCGGTCGGAGGAGTTGGTGAGATCAAGGAGGATTCTTCTGCAGCAGATTTGTTTCCTATTTTGATTAGATCTCCTCTTGCATTGGTGATTCCTTTTGGTAGTAATATTTGGAAGGACTTGTGAAGAAAGAAGATTACTTTCTTGAGTAGGAATCCTTTTATTACTAGGATTTGATTTATTGTTCCCTATAAATACATGTGATAGCCTAGAGACAAATTGTAACATCGGAAAATATTAGAGAGAATATTTTGGCTTGGTAGCGCCCCCGGACGTAGTTGTTGTTGCAACGAACCGGGTTAACAATTCTTGTGTGTTCCTTTGTGTGTGATTTACCTTTCGTGTGTGTTGCATCTTATTATTCTTCCTAGCTCGGTCCGTTTTCCGCTGCGTGGGCGTGATTTTCACAACAACTGGTATCAGAGCTCTTGGTTTTGTCGAATCATTGCTTGGGGTGTCTTTTGCTATGGATTTCTTGGGAGCTTTGGAGGATGGGAATAAGGTGGTGTTGATCGAAAAGTTTGATGGGACGGATTTCAATTTTTGGAAGACGCAGATCGAGGATGTTTTGTGGAACAAGGATTTGTATCTACCATTAAAAGAAAAGCCGGATGACATAGAGGAAGCAAAATTCGAAATCTTGGATCGGAAAGCGTTAGGGCTTGTTAGGCAAACGTTGACCAAGGATGTCGCGAAGAATGTTTTGGAGGCGAAGACTACCATGGAGATGTTGCAGATGTTGGCGAGCATGTACGAGGCACCATCGGCGGCGAACAAGGCTCATCCGATGAGGAAGTCTGTTGAACATAAGGATGGTAGAGGGCATGTCGGCAACAAAGCATATAAGTGAATTCAAATCTACCGACCCAACCGTCTTCCGTGGCCGCCATTACTCTTGATGACGAGGTACTAGCATTGATTTTACTTTCTTCTTTGCCGGAAAGTTGGGATACGGACCGCGATAGCGCTTAACGTTTCAACAGGAAAAGTGAAGTTGAAGTTTTCGGATGTCGTTGATGTGATTCTTGGCGAAGAAATTCGTAGGAAGAGCAAGGGTGGGACATCGGGGCTAGCACTAAATGTCGGTGAAAAGAGTAAGGGCAGCAAGAAGGTGATTACTTGCTACGATTGTGGGGAGAAGGGACACTTTAGGAAAAGTTGTCCGAAGCGGTCGGGCGGAGCGAAGGAATTGAATGTTGCTGAGGAGATGGCGGACGTATTAATCTTGGGTGGGAGCAGTTCAACAGATTCGTGGGTTTTGGATTCGGGCTCGACGTGTCATTCATGCCCCAGTGCAGAAAGAATGGAGCAGTACGTTCCGGGTGATTTTGGGGTTGTTCGCTTGGGAAACGATCATCCTGTCAAGGTCATTGGAAAGGGGGTTGTTCGGGTCAAAGCAACGGATGGGACTGTTTTACGGCTACGTGATGTGCGACATATTCCGGATTTGAAGAGGAACTTGATTTCCATAAGGCAACTTGATAAGGAGGGTTGTGGTGACCTTCGGTTGTGGGACGTGGAAGGTAAACCGCGGAGCTAGCTTGGTGGCTCGTGGCGGCGTGGAAGATATGTTGTATACCACATGCAACATGAATCGTTGGGGGAAACGAAGGCGCATCCCAATGGTGAATGGTGGTGGCCGAGATCGCCATGGTGGGAGAAATTTCACTAAACGGTATGTTGATAGAAAATTGGGTGATGAAGTCGGCCGACGCGGAGCCAATTTGGTCAACATGGGAGCGGGATCTAGAACGGTGATGCGATGGGTTGCAAAGAACACACAAAGGTTCCAAGCTTGTGATTGTGTAGGGCACGTGGATTTCGCGCTGCTCGGGATCGATAGTTAGCAAGCAAGTGAGCGGGGATGTGCAGGGAGGATCATTCGGAATGAAGACTCGGAGCATGGTAGAACCGACAGTTATGTTGAAGCGTAGCTCAGCTTCAACTCACTTGGATAACTAGACAAGAGGCCGGGCGCTACCAACGCAATAGTGGCGCCACCGAAATTTGTTTCAAGAGAGGTATCATGGATGGTTTGTCTCCGTGGGAGATTGTTGGGATGTGGAGTCAAAACCATGGATAAAGGAATTTGAACCGCGGTCGGAGGAGTTGGTGAGATCAAGGAGGATTCTTCTGCAGCAGATTTGTTTCCTATTTTGATTAGATCTCCTCTTGCATTGGTGATTCCTTTTGGTAGTAATATTTGGAAGGACTTGTGAAGAAAGAAGATTACTTTCTTGAGTAGGAATCCTTTTATTACTAGGATTTGATTTATTGTTCCCTATAAATACATGTGATAGCCTAGAGACAAATTGTAACATCGGAAAATATTAGAGAGAATATTTTGGCTTGGTAGCGCCCCCGGACGTAGTTGTTGTTGCAACGAACCGGGTTAACAATTCTTGTGTGTTCCTTTGTGTGTGATTTACCTTTCGTGTGTGTTGCATCTTATTATTCTTCCTAGCTCGGTCCGTTTTCCGCTGCGTGGGCGTGATTTTCACAACACCATCCCAAACCATTAAGGGAAAACATTTCAAATCAAGGTCCGAGGCTCCTAAAAATCCATCATCTTCAAGGTCCGAGGCACCTAAAAAGCCATCATCTTCAAGGTCCGAGGCACCTAAAACTGCCATCATCTCCAAAGGTCCGAGGCACCTAAAAAGCCATCATCTCCAAAGGTCTGAGGCACCTAAAACGCCATCTTCAAGGTCAGAGGCACCTAAAACGCCATCATTACCAGGTTGACGCCTCAAAACAGTCATTCCAGGGTCAAAGACCCGAACTACGACTGGCTTGATTCCTCCTAAGGATACGTAGGTAGCCTATCCTTAGGTTCAGCCACCAGACCAAAATGGTCATTCCTATCCCCAGCAGAGCGGATATACAATCTCAGCCACCAGACCAAAATGGTCATTCTTATCCCCAGCAGAGTTTCTCTCAGCAATCGACTGCAGAACTCGCTCATCAAGGTTCGAGGCACCTAAAACGCCATCATCTCCAGGGACAAAAATCCGAACTACGGCTGGCTTGATTCCCATTCGGGATACGTAGGTAGCCTATCGCTAGGTTCAGCCACTCGATCACTCGATCACTTGATCATCCTGTCAAATATGGAGCCTTACTCTTATCGACGACCCCGCTTCCTTCGAAAGCGCCGTCGCCGAGGGGCTACTGTAAGTGCTCCAATTTGAGTTGTTAGTATTTTCGTTAGAAAATTAACGAAAGTCTTAACATTTCTAACAATTCCTAACATTCCTAACAAAGTGAGGGTAGATTAGGGATTGCCATTTAAAGATAAACCAAGGAAAAGAATCAAAAAAGCAAAAGAAATGGTCAAAAACCAAAAATAGAAGCTGCTGGAACAAAATCTGGCTGCCTAATTTGAATTTTAAAAAAAATATTCCTTGTGTCCAAAGCCTGGAGCTGCATTTAATGAACAGTGCACGCTTCCAGTTTGATCCGCGCGGACATATATGGCATTTTCAGAGGCCTATAAATTAAGCCCTTCAAATACGTAAATAAAGAGCCACAACACATTTCACAACTGCACCTTGGCGAAAATAGGGAGAAAACAGTGAGAATTCTCTAGAATTGTCACCTTTTTCTCTTAATTATTTTCCCAAATCCCACTCACTATCAAATTCAAACACTCACATATTCAAGCCTCATACACAAACACAAGGAAGATAGGTATAACCTCCCTCTCCTTACCCTAAATCTCTCTCATCCATGCATGCATTTTCAAACTCCAAAATGTAGTTTGTTCATCTTCTTGCCCTAGATCCAAGAAGATCACCATGGAAGTTCATCTCCATGGTTGATATTCTACAAGGATCAACATTCTCTCCAAAGTGTTCTTACTTACTTGCAAACATGTTTTCAAAACCCTAAAAACCATTTGCATACATCAAATCTTCATTTTCAAAGGATAAAATTCTTCTTCCCAAGCAAATGAAGTGCTTAGTCCTAATGTACCCTAAGGATGGCTTGATATAGTTGATTCACCACTAAAATGTTAATTGATCACTAATCAAAGCCTAAGGAAATGGGGACAAGCATGGATGTCAAACCCCCTTTAAAATCATGTTTTTCTTCTTAAGAAAGTTGCTGTCCAGTAGCAATTTTCTAAGACCTCTGTCCATGGTCTAATTTTTTGGACATACAGAAACTTGGAATTTGGTGTTGACTACAAAATACTTTTTGTATCCAACATCCATAGCTTTCCAGACATATTTTTACTTTATTTTTTGCGTGAGTAAAACTCCCTTTTTCAAATTTTCTTTTAAAAGTCAGTTCCTCAGTCTCTGGAAGTCCAGATTTCATATCTGAGATTTCCAGAAGGTTTTGGTCCACCAAATCAACTCCAAATGGGAAAGTTCTTTTACAGAAACCTTATTTAAGGTGTTTTGAACAACTTTCATTATCTTAGTTTCCCCAGATTCTGAGATTTTTAAGCCCTTAAACCCATTTTAAAATAAAGTGTCCACTGCCTTTTTCATTCTGGCAGAATTGGTTTTCAACTTCAAAAAATCTTTTGAGTCCCAAAACTCAAGCCAAAAATCATACCAAAAATCATGGGATTCGTTCAAAGTCTAATAAAGAATTCCCAATTTTTACTTTTCTCAGTTTCAATTTATTTTGGCCAAAGTAACACACACACACACACAAATGGTTTTTAATGTTTGGAAGACTCGTTTTACGAGGCATTCCGGGTGAACACTAACATTCTTCCCGGCGTGTAACGTGACCTCCGAACCCAAATCTCTTATTTCGGGCATTTTTCAAAGTTTTGACCCTTAAAACAAAAATGGCGTGGCGACTCCGTTTTCCGGTTTTATTTGGTTTTCAAAGAAACGAAAAATCGAATTTTTTCCGCGAATGGCAACATCGTTACACTAGGCCCCTCTCCAATGCCTAGCTCTAAGCTCTGCCTAGGTCCCGACTAATCCCGACTAGTCCCCGCCTAGGCACTAGGCCCGGCTCCGTCGCATAGCATCCGCTTAACGCTTTTTTAGAACCTTGGGGATAATTGGGTTTTCATAAAACTATGATCATAAATTGACTGAGCTGACCATGTAAGTCAAAGTGGGAGGAACTTTCCCGGACGGTGGGAGTATTTTTAATGGTGTATCAATAACAAGTTATAGAAATCTAATGGGACAATTACATCTTTTCTAAATCTTTGGTCAAGTTCAATCAAGTTGACTATCAAAATTAAAGTGGGACTAACTTTCAGGTACAAAGGGAGTATTATACTACAATTATTAATTCAT
This sequence comes from Adenophora triphylla var. japonica, assembly GCA_022495995.1. Taxonomy (NCBI): domain Eukaryota; kingdom Viridiplantae; phylum Streptophyta; class Magnoliopsida; order Asterales; family Campanulaceae; genus Adenophora; species Adenophora triphylla. The sequence goes on from JAFEMH010002089.1 coordinate 285,290, forward strand.
TGTGCGGAATACAATACTTCAATATTTTTTCTGTTTGTCTCATGTCATGTACATTAAAGCATTTTCCACATATACATGAGGGTTGACTTTTGATTTTAACAAATTTCAGAGTGCTAGTTCGCCTAGCTTTGTTCCAGAACAGTGGATACAAGATGCTTTTGCATGGAGGAGAGACTACAATTATTGAGAAGGGCTCAGATGCATCGAATGCGCCACGTGGACATGGACATCTAATGAATCAGGGACGCCATGGGAATGAAGGAAGAGCACGGTCTGCCCTGAACAAGTTTGGACAACAAGCTAGATCAGTTTCTGAGCCTGCATGGCTGCGCAGGGTTCAACACCAGAATGCAATCATGGAACCTCCAAGTAACCATTCTTGCCCTCTGTCCCTTAAAGATAGTCCATTTTTTTAGAAGTAATTTTGATTGAACTTTGACTAATAGTTTTTGTTAATTTATTTATTCTAAATGCTTTTTATAATTTTTTTTTCCACTTTTTATTGTATACTTGCAAAACTAAATGGTTGAAAAGTGGATAACACAAATATTCATGCATTTTTGACATTGAATTGTATAAAAAGTAAACGTTTCAGAATGTCCCTTAAAAGGAATTTGGATATTCATTTAAGGGTTAAGCTCTAAACGTTTCAATTTTGTTATTACAGACATCTCTGAGAAGGGTATTCCTGGAGGCCTATTTGTGATGGGAGAGGTTTTATTCATCTCAAGACCTCTAATTTATGTTTTGCTAATAAGAAAATATGGAGTTCGTTCATGGTTTCCGTGGTTCATTTCACCGGTTGTGGACTTGATTGGATTCGGCAGCCTTTCTTTTGCCACAACTTTCAGATGCTAATCATAGAGGGATAAAAAAATCATAATTCTATAAATGGTTCACGTTTTGCCATTTTGTTCAGTTGAGAAGACGGAAATTGTTGTGGGCACTTTACCTTATATGAGATCCTTTCTTCAGCAAATATACCCGGTAATGATTTTTGTTTGTTTATTTTATATTCCCTTCGTCCCAAAATGAATGTCCAAAAAATTTCAAATTGCTGATCTAGAGCAAATTTGAAATTTATTTTGGACATTTTTTTTGAGACGAAGGTAGTAAGAAAGAAAAAGGAATGGCATTAGAACCTGTTCCAATAGTTGTTCATTTCAGGCAAAGACTAGATAGTACTGAAAGGGCATTAGAACCTTTTCCAATAGTTGGGTTTCTTACGGGTTTGTTTAATTTCAGTTTCTATTCTCAATTCAAAATGTTCAAGCTCATTTATTCACTGAACATGGCTCTCTTTGTGCAGCGAAAGTCATTGAGCTTTTGGTTGGAGCTCAGACACGTTACACGTACATGTCTGGTTCGTGAAAACAGACAAGAGACAGAAAAGCAAATTGAGGTATTCCTTACCATAGGAAGTTCCATAAATGTTTGTTCATCAGGCGTTTCCACAACCGGGAGGAGATGTACTGTATTTGTGACACGTGGTTAGGGCCTTTGAAAGGGAGTATTTCTTTTACTTGTTGGTGAATCAAGAAATCCAACAACAATACCGTAAGATCCACCACTGAATCTAGACAATACATCGATCTAGAAGGATTTCTACAAATAAAAGCATACTAATGTAAACCGATAGTATTCCCAATTCCATCCAAATTACACGAACCTGCAAAAAAATGTGGAATTCCTAAACTATATGACAATTTGCTTACAAAGATTTTCTTTTTCTTTATTTTTCTGTTAATAAAATAACTACATGTGTCTAAAAACTAATAGAATCTATTAAAAACATAATGTTTTCTTATTTTTAAACCAAAAATGTTATGTATTAACAAATTTTTTAAAACTTAAGCTGTTAATAACGTACTATTTTTCTCCAACAACACCCCGATCATACCAAACCATTCCACCATCATTTACAACACATCACCACCACCACCATATCACAACATCACTACACACCCACAGTTGCACCTCAAGACAATGTATTTAACTCAGTCCAACCTCATTAAAATCAAGACAAAAAAATCAGATCAAATTTCAAAAAAATAATCTTTAAAAATTAGATTTACCACTCTCAAATCAGATCAAATTTCAAAAAAATAATCTTTAAAAATTAGATTACGTAACTATAACAATAAGAAATTAAATGTCGGATAAAAAAACACTCTCAAATCAGATTTCAAAATTATGTATAAATCGAGCAAATTTTGTAACATGGCTGCGATGAGGGAGAAAGTTAGAGAGGGAGAGAGCTCGATGGGGGATATGAAAGGAGGGAGTGGCATGGTGTTTTGATTTTTTTTTTTCATTTCTCTCTCTTTTTCTTTTAGTTTTTAGGTTTTAGTTTATATGATTATACAAAGTATATTTTTTATTGTACATTTTATTTTATTTTGTTCTTATTTTTATTTGGCTTTTGTTTTTTTGTTTTTTTTTTTTTTATATGGGTTACTTTATTATTAATTAGTTTTATATTTTGAGGGGGCGTGTTAGAGATATTATCCCACATCGGGAATTGACAAGCTTTGCCTATAATATATAAAGATCCTGGGTCACTTCCCATAAAACCAACCTCAGACTTTAAGATGGTATCAGAGCAGGTCCATTACACGTGAAGGCCCAACGGCCCACAATGTTACTCCGCGCCACCCGATTGATAAGTCCACGTTGTAAGCTTTGGCAAAGCCCGCTACACGTGAGGGGGCGTGTTAGAGATATTATCCCGTATCGGGAATTGACAAACCTTGCCTATAATATATAAAGATCCTGGGCACTCCCCTTAGCACCATTGATTTTAAGGTGGAACCTCATACTTTAAGAGTGTTATATTTTTTAAATTTCGTTTTAAAAATGAAAATATGAATAATCAATGTTTTATGTTGATTTTATATTTTTTATACCATTGGTATACGTGTTATAGATTTCTAACGTTCGTGTGGATATAAGGGCAAAGTGAGATAATTTTAACAAGAGGTATCAATTCGACACAATTTTAACATGGGGTCGTTAGTTTTATAACGGGTGTTAAAAAAAGTGGTCAAATTGAAAATAAAAGTAAAGTACGCAGGTGACATTTCACGTTTATAAAGTGTGTATGTGAAATTGACTATCCCAATCAGTATGCATGTCAATTTGGCTAAAAACTCTAGAAAGAATAGAAAATTTTAGCGCTCAAATGTAGGTTTTGGGGAATATAAGGGTATTAATTGAGGAGTGTTATTTGTGACATAGTTTTTAGCATTTTGCCCCGGCCTCTATATTATGAATGGTATATTTGAAATGTTTGATTTATCTGTTAAAATATTAAATGAAGTTAAGGTCTGATGCTGCTTAATAATAATGGTTGGGCCCGATCCAAGTCCAGTGGCGAGAGAGTAGCAAATAGGCCCAAAGCGAGATGAAGCCCAAAAAGAAGATAAAGATAAAGGTGGCCCAAATATGGATCGCAGGAAAATGTGGGGGAAGTATCCCGCCAGGGTCAACAAAAAGGAAAAGATCAAGGCAATAATAGCGATATATCGTGGAGATCATGGCGAGATAAGTAAGGCAAACCGGCGAGATAATGACGAAAAAGGAGATGCGAGGCATTATAGTAAGGCGACACGATCCATGATTTACCTAACCTGGCGAGAGATGGATCTCAGATTGATACGGCTTGCAAGAGGCGGCATATAAATATCTATGAAATGGGACCCATTGAACGGTTATGCATTGGGATCGGTGATCACGTATTAAGAGTTTACTTTATAATAGACCAATGGAGTGGTGACACGTGTAAGGAGGCATGGAACGTAAGGAGGTCATGTGCACGGCACGAGGGAAGGGGTATATATATGAGAGGTATTCTTCATAATCAGGTATGTTCATTTTTCACACTCACAAACACCTTTCCCTACTGTTATTATTTACAATCCAAAAGCAAACACTTATCCTCACGCCGGAGGGGCTTACGCCAGAGTCGCCCCCGGCTTAGTTCACGTTTGTGGCTGTGCAGGACTGAAGAAGGAGCCGGAGGTGCTGCCGATTAGACTACTACGGCGTGTTGCTGTTGAGGAAAATCCTGGCAACATCAATTGGTTCCGTTGCCGGGACCTGATTCTCTTCATCGATTGAAGGTTCGCCGGCAATAGGTTGGTAAGATGATTGCAGTTGGGTAGATCGGGAGGGTTATTTTTGTTTTTGGATTACTTTATTTTATTAGGGATGAAGGCTTAAAAGTTGGGTGATAATTTGGTTCAGTCGTTAATTCAGGTTCTAGAAACTTTTTTTTTTATATAGTTTGGCTTGGGTGTATTGGTATGAATCCTGAATCGGATTTTTGGGAATTTAGGAAGGTTGGTGGGAGCAATTGTTTGAATTTGTTGGTAAAAGGATTTTGGTTTTTCTGGGCTTTGAAAAGTTCGTTGGATTTGTTGATAAGTGTGGAGTTAGCGTTTTGGTAATAATTTGGTGATACACGATTGTTCAAGCATTGGGAAGTGATTTCTTAAGTTTCTGAGTTCAAAATCTTCAAATCTTCATAAGATTTGCAGATCTTCAAAGTGTGGATTCATCGTTATTGATTATGTAAGAGAGCTAACATGACCACTGAATTGGGAAGGAATGATGACTGGGAGGAAACAGAAAGCATGAGGAATAAGTCGGCGATCATAATTGTAGATGAAAAGGCGGAAGATGTGATTCTGCGAGAAGGAGAAGATGAGCGAGATTCAGAGGTAGAGGTGGTGGAGGAAATATCAGAAGGGAATTTAATGGCGATAATGGTGATGCAAGCCGAGATGGCCTGGTCAAGATCCGCGGAATTCGTGAAAATGAAAGAACTCATTATTGAAGAAATAATGGTTTCTGATAGTGAGGAGTATGATGAGGAGATTGTAGTAGAAACTCCTGAGGGTGTGTCGCTGGTCGGGAAAAATAAGGAGGAGAGCAGCGACAAAGGTAGTAAAAGACATGACAATGAGAAGAAGGCGACAGAGATGGAGGTAGACACATTGCAAATGAGGGATGAACCAGACATTCAAGCGGCAGAGGAATTAGAAGAAGTGATTGTTAATAATGAATATCCTGAACAAAAAATTAAGATTGGGATGCAGTTGAAGAAGGAAGAAAGGGATAGATTGATAGAATTTATGCGAGATAGCACTGATGTATTTGCTTGGAAGCCTGAAGATATGCGTGGCATAGATGAGAATGTCGCCCTTCACTGCTTGAACGCTGATCCAAATATAGAGCCTTTTAAACAAAATGTGAGATATCTGTCTGTGGAAAAGGAAAAGGCGGTAATTGGGGAAGTTGAGAAATTATTAAAGGCGGGAATCATTGAAGAAATTACTTATCCAGTTTGGTTAGCTTGCCCAGTTATGGTGTTGAAGGCAAACAAGAAATGGCGGATGTGCATCAACTTCACAAACCTGAATACAGCTTGTACTAAAGATTGCTATCCTTTGCCTAGAATTGATAAGTTGGTGGATTCCATTGCGGGCCATAAAGTTTTTAGTTTTATTGACGCATATTCAGGATACCATCAAATTAAGATGCTTGAAGAGTACAAGGCCAAGACAATTTAGAACCCCATTGGCAACTTTTGTTATAAAATGATGCCTTTTGGCTTAAAAAATCTTTGGGGCAACATATCAGAGGATGGTGAATAAGGTGTTTAAATCGCAAATCGGGAGAAACGTAGAGGCCTACATTGACGACATGGTAATCAAGACCAAGGAAGAAGATCATCTGGCGGATCTGGCTGAAACCTTTGAAAATTTAAGAAAAAATTCTATGAAGTTAAATCCCAGAAAATGCACTTTTGGAGTCACAGCGGGAAAGTTTTTGAGATTTTTAGTAAATCGCCGCGGCATAGAGGCAAATCCAGAGAAAATCCAAGCTTTAATAGACATGAAATCTCCCAGAACGATCCAAGAGATTCAAAGGTTAAATGGTAGGGTGATAGCATTGGGGCGATTCGTGTCACGATCGGCAGAAAAATGCTTGCCATTTTTTAAGGTATTAAAGGGGGATCAAAAGTTTTCATGGAATGAGAAGTGCGAGGAAGCTTTTCAAAAGATGAAGGAATATTTAGGAAAGCCGCCAATTCTCTGTAGCCCTGAAGAAGGCGATCATTAGTACATCTTTCTCGCTGCATCGGACCTCGCAGTTGCGGCAGTATTAATAAAGGAAGATGGCGGTATACAGAAGCCGGTGTATTATGTATCTAAAGCTTTAAGTGAAATAGAGGCAAGATACTTTAATGCGGAGAAACTAGCTTATGCCTTGGTAATTGCAACTCGAAAGTTGAGGGCCTATTTTCTATCTCACCCTGTCACTGTATTAAACGACGCCCCCTTAAGGAAGATTTTGCAGCAACCTGACTCAGCGGGAAGGCTCCTCAAATGGTCAATTGAGTTGACAGAGTTTGATATTCAGTACGAAGCGAGAAAAGCCATTAAGGCACAGGCTCTAGCAGACTTCATTCTTGAAACCTCATTTACTTATGAGAGGGAGGAGATAGAAACACAGGGGGCTAAGAAAAGAAAGGCCAAGTCGCAGGATCCTGAAGCTGAGGAAGAGCGGGAAAGACCAGCGAGTTGTTGGGAATTGTACGTCGATGGGTCTTCCGCTAAAGACAAGGGAGGAGCGGGAATATCGTTGAGTTCACCAGAGAGAGATTATACATACGAGAAGGCCTTGAGATTCAAGTTCAACATGTCAAACAATCAAGCAGAATATGAAGCACTGGTGGCGGGATTGGAGCTATGCCGGGATATAGGGGTTAAGCAAATAATAGCCCATTCGGATTCCCAATTAATTGTTAACCAGGTGAAAAGCAAATATGGGGTGGAGAATCAAATTTTGGCAAAGTATTGCGACATGGCAAGACAGATTTTGCAAAGCTTCAGTTATTGGGAGTTAGTGCAAATTGATAGAGAAAAGAATGAACGTGCCGATATGTTAAGCAAAGCCGCGTGCGACAAAATTGAAGAATTACCCAAGAAAATTGTGATAGAGTTTGTGGAAGAGCCAGCATACGATAGACCTTTGATTATGGAGGTAGAAGTGAGCGAGAAAGATTGGGTTTGCGAAATGAAGGACTATCTGGAAAAGGAAGAGTTGCCCAAGGATGAAGACAAAGCGAAAATTATTAGGAAAATGTCTCCAAGATTCACAGTACAAGATGGGATATTATATCGTAAATCTTTCTCGCGACCCTTAATGAGATGTGTTGAGCCGGGAAGAGTGGATAATGTCTTATTTGAAGTACATGAAGGAGTTTGTGGCGGTCACCCAGGAGCAAGAACTCTGGCTAATAAAATAATGTTCCATGGATATTACTGGCCAACGTTGAAGAAAGATGCGGAAGAGTACGTAAGAAGATGTGATCAGTGCCAGCAACATGCTAATATCCCAAGGCAACCGGCGACAGAACAGACACATATTGTAGCAAAGGGCCAGCTGCCCTTCGATATGTGGGGAATTGATCTTATAGGGCCTTTTCCCAAGGCCAAAGGAGGAGCTCAAATGGTGGTGGTAGCTATTTATTATTTCACAAAGTGGACTGAGGCCAGGGCATTAACTTCTACCACCGAAGAACAAATAATTAGATTCGTAACGGAGGAGATACTTTGTCGACATGGAATGCCGCGGGCAATCATTTCGGATCATGGGCCGCAATTCAGGAAGAAATTCCATGGTTTTTGTTCAAATTTGAATATCAAGCATTGGCAAGTGCTAGCTTATAGGCCACAGTGCAATGGACAAGTGGAAGCAGCCAATAAACAAGTCCTTGAAATTCTATGCAAGAATATAGAGAAAAGAGGAGGAGCTTGGCTGGAAGAATTATCTACCGCCCTATGGTATGTCAGAGCGACGGTGAAGGGATCAACAGGCAAAACAGCGTTTCCATTAACTTATGGCTCCGAAGCAATGGCTCCCGCAGAAATGGGTTTACCCACTCATAGAGTAACCTATTATGACGAAGTAATGAACGGCAACAGAAGGTGTAGCGAGCTAGATCTATGTGATGAGAAGAGGCTTAGAGCGAGAATGAGGATGATTAATTATAAGCAAAGGATGAAGGCTCAGCACGATAAAAGGGTGAACAAAAGGTCATTCTGTGTAGGGGATTGGGTGTTAAGGAGCCGAGAAATTAAGGGAGCAACGGCGGGATTCACCAAGTTAGATCCAAAGTGGGAGGGTCCCTTTCAGATCGCCAAAATTGTGCGAGAAGGGACTTATCATTTGAAGGAAGAAGGTGGCAAAGATATCCCGAATGCGTGGAGTGTAGATCATCTGAAGAAGTATTATCATTGAAGGGATAAGGGTAATTTATCTACTTGAAATTTATCTTAGTAAAGTCTTTTTCATAGCAATTTTGATGAATCTATGGAATTTTCAATGATCCGTGAAAGTCATATACACTTTATAACTTTAAAATTAAACGAAAGTACCTGGAATAGAAGATATATATGTTTGAATATGTGTTGAATATGTTTTAAATACAATGAAAGTATGAAATCTCATGACTCAAATTTATCTTGTGCAAATTAAGTTCTATGTTATAATAATTGGTCGCAAATAACACGGTAAGTATCGCTTGGAGTAAAGTTGCCTAAAGACAACTTCACTTTTTCAATGGGAGTATATGTATAGGGCTATATCCCGCCAAAGGTAAGAAGGTAAAGAGTTTTTGATGAATTATCAAAACAATACTTGATGAATTATTGAGGCAAGTTGATGAAGAAAGGAGAAAAGAAAAGTAAGCCGAAAAGTGTCATTCGAAAGAAAAGTCCAAAGGACTATAAACATAAAAGTCTCCGGACTATAAATTAGAAAGCACATCTCGCCTGAATGGCATGAAAAGATGTTGCTAGAGATAAACAGGAAAGAAAGTCTCATCTTGCCTGGATGGCATGTATATGGATGCGACTATAAACAGGAAAGAAAGTCTCATCTTGCCTGGATGGCATGTATATGGATGCGACTATAAACAGGAAGGAAAGTCCCATCTCGCCTGGATGGCATGTATATGGATGCGACTATAAACAGGAAGGAAAGTCCCATCTCGCCTGTATGGCATGCATATGGATGCGACTATAAACAGGAAAGAAAGTCTCATCTTGCCTGGATGGCATGTATATGGATGCGACTATAAACAAAAATGAAAGTCTACGGACTATAAAAATGAAAGTCTACGGACTATAAAAATGAAAGTCTACGGACTATAAAAATGAAAGTCTACAAACTATAAAAATGAAAGTCTACGGACTATAAAAATGAAAGCCTAAGGATTATAAAAATAGAGCCTAAGGATGATAAACAAGAAAGTCTATACCGACTATAAACGAGAAAGAAACCCATCTCGCCTGAATGGCACGTAAAGATGCGACATGTATGAAAGAAAGCACATTTCACATAAATAATATGAAAAGATGTAGCGAAAAGGAAAGTAAATGTATGTCGATGGAAAGATATGGAAAGATATAAGAAAGAAAGATATATTTGGTTCGCAAGGCAAATAAAGATGCGGAGACACAAAATAAGGAAATTATTTTAAGTAAGAATCATGAAAAAAGCAAGAAAGAAGCAAAAGAGATCTAAGGTCAGCATTGATAAATTGCATGATATGCATTGTAAGTAAAGTCGCCTAAAGACGACTTCACTCTTTTGATGGGAGTATAAGTATGGGATACCTGTTATGCGAAAAGAGGATTTTTGATGAATTATCAAAAAAAAATAGTAAAAGCGAGATATGAGTAATAAAGTAAGCAAATAAAGCATAAAGATGAAAGGGGCAAGCTCAAAGGCCGCAAATTTACATTTCTAAAGGCACATAGGTTCAAGTAAAAGAAACTAAAATTGTTTAGCCACCAAGGCAAGTTACAAAAATCAATCGAAAGATAAGTACTAAAGCAAAGGCAAGCTCAAGCATTTGCTTCATCAGTTGGCGCGGGTTGAATAGAGTTTGAAGCCGCAAGAGCGAGAGCTTTCGCATCATCCAAAAGTTTATGTTTTTGTTCCAATTGAGCGTTCCATAAAGGAAGGACATTTGGGATTTGGATAGGAGAGGGATCCCAAATCGCTTTCCCAAGTAAGGCATCTTCTTCCGCTAGGTCTGTAAGCTCATCAGCCGAGAAAGGAACCATGGGATGTTCACGACGACATACTTCACTAAAAATTGGCTCTGAGCCCCAGTGGGCAAGCCGCTCGATCGTGATGGCAGGAATCTCAGGAGCATCAGCGCAAATGCCGCGAGAACTTGTAAAGAAGTTTGATCACCAATATCAAGAAGGTCATCTTTAAGCTTGGCGACGTCTGCATTTAGAGAAGTGTTTTCAACAATCTTACCTGTTAGTTCTTCCCGCAACTTGGTTATTTCGCCTTGAAGAATTTGAGTATCAGCAGCATGAGTCGTCTTTAACGACTCATTATCGCTCAGAAGCTTGGCGGCACTATCCTTAGCAGAATTGATTTCAGCAGTAGCTTTGTTAAGGTCAAGTTTAGCGGCATTAAGTTCAGTGTTGGCAAGCTCAAGTTGATTCCGTAAGATGGATAGGTCAGCGTTCAATTTATCTCGCTCTTCTCCCATAGTAGCGATGGTAGCATCCCGCCTACCCAATCTGTCGTGAAGGGTCTCTTTATCTTTCCTCAGGAACTGGTTAGAGAGATTCAAAGTTTTGTTATCCTTGGTAAGGCGAGTGATTGCTTCGCTCATCCCCATGATGGAAGATCCAACCTAAGAGAAAATGAAAAGTTGAAAACAACTGTGAACAAAAGTTTAAAGTAAGCAAGGAAAGGAAAAATAACATACCAATGATAGATGAATGCCGGCTTGGCAGGTGGCATGGTCCACATCCATCCCAGCCACGTTCTGCACTTGAATAGGGTCGCTAACACGAGCCAAAGCTAAACTTCCTATCAAACTCTCCTCAACCCCGCGATTTTCATTAATCAATCCCGTCAGACGTGGAACCTTAGCAGCTTCCCGGCTCAGTTCATGAAGCCCAACAAAGTCAGTAGGCATCTCGAAATCTTCTTGAAGCCACTGGAGAACAAATGGGATTGCCAAAAGTAGAGGGATCGCGTGGAGTTGGGGGAGAACTAGAAACATTGGTTAAATCGCAGATTTCTACGTGGTGGGATGTTGGGGGAGCATCATCCTGAGTGGGTTCAATAACAGTAGTTTCTTGAGCAGAAGAGTTGGTTCGGACAGAGTCGGAAAGGGGAATTCCAATAGTTTCTTTAGTTTGGACAATAGTTGGCGGGATAGAAGTTGGCAAGATGACATTTTCACCAGTTGGCTGAACGGAGATGGACAATACATTAGTTTGAGGGGGTGGAAGAACTTGAGTGATTGGAAGAGCTAGAGCAATAGCAGGATTGGGCGGGATAATCTCTCGAGGAAAAAAATGCAACATTGGAGTGAACTGAGGTGATCCTTCTTTGTCGTTTGGCGCGGCTCTCTGGGTGGGTAGGTTTAGCTCTGGCCTTTGGGTCACAAGGACCTTGGGATCTTTCTCGAGCAATCTCCTCGGAATCATTGCCATCAAGTGATATGGGTAGTGGAAGGTTATCAGGAAGAGCTTGGAGAGAAGCATTGCGGGTAAGAGCTATCCTTTGCCTGCGCTCTCAAATGCATCCGCACGGTTTGGCACGCTGGCGACTTTCCATAGATTTGGCTCGATGATCTGGAAGCAAGGAAAAGAAAATATAAAAATAAAATCATTCGAATATAAGCCAACTTGAAAAGAAGAGAAGGTTAAAGAGGGACATACAATTAACGACATTCATAGCGGGGCAATTACGGGTACCCTTACATGACTGACACTCGTGGGCGTATTTGTTGTCCGTATGTTGCTCCCAGCCATCGAAATTGGTATGAATTATTGGGACTCGCGACGGAGCAACAGGCAAGTTGTCTGCTAACCCGACTTGATCAAGAAGAGATCTATTTCGCAAAATACCCCTCCAGGAAATAAGAGGTTGGGGAGTATTGTCAGGAGAATCAGCGGGAAGAGTAACGAGGGCACGGATGGCGGTACAAAGGGAATTGTCGCTAATCAGGGAGGCATCTCGGGTTTCGATGTGGGGTTTTATGGCATCAAGGTCCGCCGGATGAGACCATCCAACGCGAGAAAGAACGAAAAGTGGGTCACTCAGCCACTTATGGACTTTGGTAGGCAAAGGAGTAAGAATTTTGGGGCCTTGATGATATTGAAGGGATAGGCGGGTTTCTTCTGTGTCGTCGTCAAGTTTGGTGGTTTGTTTGTATCCTTTGAAAAGGCTAATTAATGCTGTAACGGTGGGTTCTCTTCTTAAGGCGCGACAAACAACAATGAAAGAGGTAATGATCCTAATAGTATTGGGATGAATCTCAGTAATCATGGCTTGGGCTTTATATAGGATTTCACATAGAAAAGGATCAAGGGGAATCCTAAGGCCAACCTTAAGTTGTGAAGGAAAGATAACTATACCATCTCGCATTTGTCGCAGATGAGCAAGGGAAGTACTTCCTTGATAGTCAGAAATGTGGTAAATAGAACGGTCTATATGGTAGAATCTGTGCCAATCAGTAATAGGGTTTGGAATGAGGGAGCTTGTGTCGGGAGCAACGGAAGATCCCGCCTCAGTATGAGCGGGATTGATAAAGAGGTTACCTTCAGCCAAATTCAGACTTCGGACTCTTGTAGGAGGAGGATTGTTTGACGTTCTTTGCGGAGATGAAGTTCCTTGATTAGCCATCTCGCAGGAATCACTGAAAGAAGAAGAAGAAAGAGCAGAGTTATAATGCATGCTACTTTCGGGAAAAAGGGTCAGCGATACAAGGGAATTCAGATGAGCTTATTAAGATGGAGTCATATTTATTTTCGATAAGTCGGAACAGTTCTTTGTTGGAAGTAAAAATATGGGACATAGGGGCTGAAGGGGGAGAAAAGAGCGGGCTTGGACTTCAAGAGAGTCAGTTAATTAGGGATCCACCCTATGTTCACCTAATAAACCTAACTATATCAGCCCCAAGCAATCTCGCCCAAGCAGATCGTAGGCACCTGTATAAATCACCTGAAACTTGGCGACTCCTATACCTAACTAACTTGGCACAATACTTCTATCTCGCCAATAAAGGGTAATTTGGGAATAAAGTCAAAGGGGTGTCTAAAAAGGAATAACAAGATTCGTACGAATCGGCAGAAATAAAAGATCAAAGTGTAGGGTTTTAAAGAATATGAAAAGTTTTTGGAAAAAATTACCTGCTAAAATGAAGATCAGCCGGAGAAGATGAAGAACTGTCGGAAAAAAATGAAGGGACGCCGAAAGTAAAGGAACAATCTTTAGAAACTATGAAGGGGACTTCAAAAATCAACTTCAAATGGTAAATGCCGGATGGATTTGGATTTGGGAAACAGTTCGCTGGAATTTGGAGGAAATAAACGGTGAAAATAGGAGGAAAAGTTCGTCGGAGTCGAGGTAACAGTTCGCCGGAGTTTGAAGGTAAGATTAAGAAAATAAAAACTAATTTACTACTTTAAGAAGCTTGAAGTTGAATATCCATATACATGCCATCCAGGCAAGATGAGACTTTCTTTCCTGTTTATAGTCGCATCCATATGCATGCCATACAGGCGAGATGGGACTTTCCTTCCTGTTTATAGTCGCATCCATATACATGCCATCCAGGCGAGATGGGACTTTCCTTCCTGTTTATAGTCGCATCCATATACATGCCATCCAGGCAAGATGAGACTTTCTTTCCTGTTTATAGTCGCATCCATATACATGCCATCCAGGCAAGATGAGACTTTCTTTCCTGTTTATAGTCGCATCCATATACATGCCATCCAGGCGAGATGGGACTTTCCTTCCTGTTTATAGTCGCATCCATATACATGCCATCCAGGCGAGATGGGACTTTCCTTCCTGTTTATAGTCGCATCCATATACATGCCATCCAGGCAAGATGAGACTTTCTTTCCTGTTTATAGTCGCATCCATTAATGATATATGTTAATTTTACTAATTTACAGGTAGTACACAATTTAGTTTGGTAGTTTAGTTAGTATGGTGGTTAATTTGATGTTATCTACATAATAACCAGGTCAATTTGGTAGTTTACTCGTGTAAGTGTAACTATGTGTGATTGTGCATACCAACTGATAAAAACTACTCCATGACGAGATTGACAACTATGATGTATACTAATTTCTGTTGGGATTGGATAAGGTGTAAAATAATTTACCATCAGCAAATCATAGAAGTGGTTTTTGAACAAAAATCAGGAAATAATCACAAGGTCATAAAATATTATACTACAATTGAAATGTTATCAAACAACACTTTGAATTAAGGACAACAAAGTAAATCAAAAATTGGTATCAAACAACACTTTGAATTAATTACTTACATGCTATATATTATCCATATGTTATCCATGTATGCTAAAATATACTCCTTCATAAGTAACTAAGGTTATTGAAAGGCCCTGTTAACTTGATCAACAGATAGATGATCAGCCAGTTAAACTTTGACAACTATGGTGGATCTTAGCTGTCAGATATTAACTGATTTAAAAGACAGAGATAAATGTGCAGCGGAATAAATAATGGTGAAATAATGTAAAGACAAGTGATTAGTGTATGTGTGTGTGAGTGAGTGTGTGTTTGTGTGTGATGATACCAAATAACATAAGGGTTTATAGTGGTTCAGAGTTTACTCCTCCTACGTCCACTCTCACTGTCAATCTTGACATGTGAGTTCAATCCACTATACTCTAGGTCGCTTTAAGAGTTACAAGATTGATTAGGCAAGTTCCTTGAACTTCCTCTTCCTAATTAGTACAGTCAATTAGGGATTTGCTTGTTACGAAGCAAATTACACAATACACACTTAAAGTACAGTCTTAAGTGGTTTACAAGATTGCTTATACACTTGAAGTGCAGTCTCAAATGTCTGAAGTTTGTTTTGATGATTGTTTGCAGGTTTGCAGATATACAAGGGTGTGAGAAAGGTTGCAAAGGTTGTGGGTTGAGGGACAGGAGCTTCAGTCATGGAGTCTCCCTTTTATAAGCTGAGATACAACCGTTGGAGGAGACAAGGCAGTAAATGAATATGGGTGGAATAGTATTTGCATTTAGTGCTTTGTTGACTGGACAAGGACAGGCTGGAATTTGCAACCCAAGTTCAGGAGATCTTCATGGAGATGACATGGCAATGTTTGTTGAGAGTTTTTAGGGTGGCACATCTTTGTCATTACTTGAAATAGACCATTGTTGATGGCATTGAAGATCATAGCTGTCAGAAGATGAGTTCTCTGCTGTTGAGATTCTTAGCTGTCAGGCTTAGCTATTAGATCAAGATGATTAGGGGACACAGGCTGAGGTAGATGACATGTAATGACCTCTTTATAATGAATACACTTGTATTATTGGATTGGTTTTATTGATCATTACTGTCAGGTGGATTTATCAGAACTTGTTAAGTCTTGGCTGTCTGATACCAATTGAATGTATCTCTGCTGTCTGATAACATTAGATATGTTTCTTTGTCAAAACCATACATAACTATGTAGATACATAGTTAGGTCCTAACAATTTCCTCCTTTTTGGCAAAGTAATATATCTTATGAAGATATGACCTGCAAGATAGCTTATTAATTGAATATACCAATGAAGAGAAGTTCAATCTTCTTGATTCAACCATAAGTGTAGAAACACAAAGTATTATCCAAAACAAAGCATGTTTAAGACAAAGGATTAAAAAAAAGAGAAAATAAAAGACTTAGCCAAAAGTTTCTAGTCTAAATCTTCTTCTCTTTCTTTTCTGGCTGCAAGGATCTATGCTCTCTCAGATAACAATTCCTTTCTCATCTTTTGTTCCACACCCATGTAGTATATCTCATTGTTCCATTCTCAGCTCATCTCATCATCATAGGTGAAGGCATCATCTTCTCTTGCCTTGAGCACCACTCTGGGTAGAGGTTCTTGATCATCTCTCAGCCTTAAGGGTCCCCATTTGGAGGCTCGTTTTCCTCTTGGAATTTGATCTTTGGTTCCTGAAAATAGGTTAGAGAAAAAGGGATTTGATTGCATGGAGAAGGTTGGTTGAGCTGGATGGTATGGAATTTCTATAGTGACAAAGTGAACAGTTGAGGTTGTGGATGGTGGCACTTGCTTCACTGGTTCATCATCCTCTTCATCACTGGACAATATGACATTTGCAGCAGAACTAGAAGCTCTTTTTCCCAGGTGAACTTCTTCCTCATCAGACTCATTGGGCTTCCCTTTGGTAGTTTTCCTTTCTGATTTAGCACCAACTGAAGCTTCCATTATGTGTCTCATCTTTGCGATCATAGTCCTTATGAATTTTTGCATATCTGAGATGGTCACATGGTAGGGAGACACATATGATGAGGGATTAAAGTTGGATGGGAGGTTTAGTTGTTGAGATCTGATGTTTGGGGGAATGATTGGAGGTGGTTCAGACATGGTTGAGGGAAACATAACTGTCTGATTAGACTTGGCAAAGACAGCCATGATTTTTGCCTTGTTGCTGCAAATCCTCCAATATATCTCTTTGGTCAGGTCCACACAAAGAGCATACACAAGAGAGGAGGGCATGAAGATGTACTCATTTAGGTTGTTTGACAGAAATTGGGAGAATATGACTTCCCAGTCAATTATTGTTGACAGATCCATGAAACCAGGCAATCTTGGGGTTGTATGGAAGAAGGATGAGGGGAGAGCTGCTCTATACTTTTTCCACTCTTCATACCCAAACATAATGATGCCACTTCTGTTTCTGGCATGAATGATGATGACATTTTTGGTCAACAACCAAGGATTTTCTAGGATGTTGGGAATGGCAATTTCAGGGAAATGGGTAATGCCTTTGAATCTTTGGTGGGCATTCATGACTGATTGAAAAGAAAAGTCAATATCACAGTCAAGGATCCAAGGTTCAAAAGGAGGGTAAGGATCACTGTCAGAGGTAGGCTCAGATTGAATTTAGGGTTCAACAGATTCAATAGATTCAGGAATAGTAGGGGGTTTACTGACAGGTTTGCTTGGCTTCCTATCCTTGTCTCTTGTTTTGATTACATCTAAGGCTATTAAAACTTCATCTTCAGGCAACACTTGTCTTAAGTAGTAGAGGGCAGTGGGAAGCATAGCACTAGATCCTTTTAGGGTTAGTCCTTCAGCAGCTTTCAAAATTCATTTAGGAATGGGTGGTAAATGAGAGGGGCTGGAGATAGGTGAGGTTTGGGATATAGAGGCCTTAGCTGTCAGATGAGGGGACAAGTGACTACTATTCCCCCTCAACTGAAGGTCATCTCCTTCAGATTCAGAGGTGTTCCCCCTCTCATTATCAACACTGGGCTCATTTGAACTAAGTTTAGAGGCATTCAGGTTTATAATTTCTTGGGCTACTGAAAGAGGTGGTGAGCTAGATTGTTCTTTGGTTGGTGAAGGGAGAGGTGTGTTTGGTCTCTTCTTTTTGGTGAGGGGAGCATTCTTATCTGATTTTCTCTTCCTAGTAAAAGTTTTTACTAAGAGAGAAGGGTTAGTGATTACCTCAGTTGAAGTTTCAACTGGTTGAGAAACCTTGGCTGTCAGACCTTGGGCAATCTTAGCTGTCCCAGAAGCTTGCCCTGTCTTAGCTGTCCGATGCCTAGCCTCAGCTAATGATTCAGCAAGGGCTCTCCTTAGCTGTTCATCTTCATCATCTTCTTGGCTTGCCTCATCTCCTCCATCAAAATTGTCAATGTCTCTGAAGATAGGGTCAGAGTTGGTTTCTTCACTGTGAGCCAACTTTTCTTCAGCAATTTTCTTCCCTTTATCAGCCACTTGTACAGATTCATCTTGTACAGTCTTTTCTTCAGACACCTTCTTTCCTTTGCCTGTTTTCTTCTTTACATCCTTGGGTATCCTCTTTCCAGCTTTGCTAGCTTTACTTTCTTGAGCTGTTTCTTTAATGACAACCCCTTTGTCATGCTTCCTCTTTGATCTGTTGTCATTCACCATGTGTACCAGTTTGTGCCACAACTTCATTTCCTTTTCTTTCTTCTCTTTCAAGCTCCTTGTTGTTTCTTCTAGGTTTCCAGATGCTTCACCTCCAAGTTCCACTCTTTTCTTTCCTTTTAGTCTAAATGTACTTAGGCTAAAGCTTCTGGTTTGCACTAGATTTGTGGTCTCAAGCCATTGATGATTAAGAGGAGGGTTCAGTTTGGGAATCAGGTGGTGTAGGATACCACTCATGAACCTGAAGTTGTTCATTCTAGGGGTTTGCTTTTTGAATTTCCAAAGAGAAGGGGATGAGGCCAGTTGGAAGTTGTGTAAAAGGGCTACACACCAATTTGCATCCTTAGCTATCAGACTAAGAGCTTGCTTCCATTCATTTGGGCTAATCTGATCAAATGAGGACTGCTTTCCATCAAAGCCTTTGATAACCACATCCATCAGAGTTGATTTGAAGAGGTCTAGAGTACCCTTACCAATGGGCTTATCTTGCATCAGTTGGTAGTCACAATGGGGCTGGTTGAAGAACTTTTTGTAAGATTGTTCCAATCTGTTGTCTTTTCTATCCCAAATATTGCTAAAGCTCCCAGCTTTGATTGGGATGTTGTAGATTTCAGACATAACGGCAGGAGTCACAAGGATCACAGTTCCTTCAATATTTGCTCTAATGGCTCCATTGGCTAATCTTTCACCAATCAAGTAGATTTCTCTGCACAGATTCTCGTAGATTGGAGGTTGTTCTTCCATCATTTTGCACAGATTGTTGGATTCAAGTAGGATTTGAATGAGGGCTCCTACTTCATGTTCATAAAAGTCAGGTTTGATGAAATAGCCATGAGCTTCCCTATACGCCATTGATGTCAAACAGAGATTTTAGGGTTTTGTGAAAACAGAGTGATGTAGTGAGGAGATTTTGGAAGGTAAAGGAGTGATTGTAGAAGATGGATTAGTTTCGAATGCTTAGGGGTTAATGAGGAGAGAAATTTGTTTGGTTTAAACGGCTAAGTTGTGGGTTAGACAACGGTTAGAAAACTGCATTAAAAGAAGTAATTGTTCATGAACAGTGGATATTGTCCCCCACTACCATTTTTACAATAACTCCCATAGAACATGGAAGTTAATTCCTTACACAAAGGCAAATTTTCAGAGGTTATGGACAAAGAAATAAATGATCTTTAGTGAGTGGCAAGTTCCAATAACATCGAATTGCAAAAACCAAAATCATAGCTATCAGACATGTTGGGCAGCCAAGCCTATTTTGAATGATCTTCATATCTATATTGACTGAGAACATAACTTGTCTATAAAAGGAAATGAATCAGATGATATGTTATCAGACTCATTTCTTTTTATTGAGCAAATGGGTAGATTTGTGTCAATGTTCAGCCCAAGCAAAATGTCAAAGACAACAAAGAAATTGGTGTTCAAAAGTCCAAGGTTTGTAGAAACCAAGGAAGAGAGATTTGAGAGAGAATTCTTATCTTATCAGATTCAAATGATAATGAATTAGTGCAGGAGGTGGATCAACTTATGAGTGATGATCCAAGAAAAGAAGTTGAGTTGAGAGAGAGAGAGAGAGAGAGATAAGAAGGAAATATTGGGAGAAAGAGAAGATGGGATTGATAGAGGGTGATAAAAGTAGGTTAGAGAAATAGCCAAGGAGAAAGGTAAGGCTAAGAGAGAATATGAGGGTTAAGAAGGTCAGACAGCTAAGGTGAGGCTGTTTGGAAAGGAGATTGAGGGTGAGTGTAGTCAATATGTTGGAGCTGGGGTTGAGAGAGTCTACACTCTAGGAGAGCTGGTGAAGATGGACAACCAAGAAAGGATTAAGGTTGACACACCAGTTGGTCAACCTGATTCCTTAGCTGTCAGAGGATATACTGCTGTAAAAAGGGATTCACTCTCCTTGAGTCATGCAGTTTTGGAGGGAACTAGAGATAATTTTGCAGGAGTGCAGAGTTCTCCCTCAAAAACTTACATGAGGCTGTTCTATCAATTTCTGAAGTGCTTAAGTCTAGCTGTAATGGATGGGGAAGAGGATGTAGGTCCTCAATCAGATCAGACTATTATTGCACAGGAGAGTTCAAATACTTTAGAGACCTTTAGCTTTTTTTTCTCCATTGAGTGATTTTCCTCCTTATAATGCTATTGAAGAGTGGTGGCCTAGGAGGGTGTGTCCTTCTCTTCAGTTCTCAACAACAGCCATTGATCCTTACATGAAAAGGCATCCTGTTTGGCTTGAACGATATGGAGACATCAAGGAGAATGTTTATGAAGCTCCTGATGTTGACTATAATGAGCATGGGTTTTCAGCAGAGGATTTCCTTGATCAACCAAAGAACAGTCTAGGATGAGAAATCTTAGCTGTCAGAGCCTATATGAAGATCAGCTGTGAAGGAGAAGGAGGAAGGACTGTGAAGCTTTTGGTAATGTTAATTTATGGTTGTTTTTGTGTTTGAATGATGAAGAGGTTGGTGGGAAGGTGTTTGGTTTTTGTATGTTTTAGTTAAAAGGATGGTTAGCTGCCAGATACCTAAATGTTGACACAATCATAGGTCATTTTAATTTGAGTAATGAATAAAAATCTTATTTTGGTAGATTTATCATTACCAACATTGCTCTTAGCATCTCAAATCTTTTCTTATCCATGGCCTTTGTTAGGATATCAGCCACATTGTCTTCAGTGCACACTTTGGATAGGTTGATGTTTCCTTTTTCAACATGGTCCCTTATGAAGTGGTGCCTGACTTCAATGTGCTTAGTTTTAGAGTGTTGAACTAGATTTTATGTCATTGCAATGGTGCTTGAGTTATCACAGAAGATGGGAATGTTTGAAAGGTCCATCCCAAAGTCTTGAAGTTGACTTTTAAGATATAGGATTTAAGAACAGCAAAGGCCAGCAGCAATATATTCAGCCTCTGCTGTTGAAGTAGCTATTGAGGTTTGCTTCTTTCTTGACCAAGAGATTATTCTTGATCCAATAAATTGAAATCCACCACTTGTGAATTTCCTATCCAAGTTGCATCCAGCATAATCTGAATTAGTAAATCCAATTAAAGAGAATGGAGATTCAGTGGGATACCAAAGACCATAATCAGGGGTTCCTTTGAGATATCTCAAAATCCTCTTGACAGCTGAGAGATGAGATTCCTTGAGATTGGCTTGAAACCTTGCACAAAGGCAAACACTGAACATGATGTCAGGTCTAGAGGCTGTTACATATAGGAGAGATCCAATATAACTCCTATATAGTGTTTGATTGACACTCTGACCATCAGGATCAGTATGGAGTTTGGTTGTTGCTGATAAAGGGGTTCTAGCAGGTGAGGCAGTTTGCATGTCAAACTTCTTAATCATATCCCTTGTATACTTGGCTTGGTTAATGAAGATTCCTTCCTTCATTTGTTTGGCTTGAAGACCTAGGAAGAAGGTGAGTTCACAAATCATGCTCATTTCAAACTGATTCTTCACGATTTCCCCAAATTCTGTGCATAAGTCTTCATTTGATGATCCAAAAATACTGTCATCAACATATACTTGGATGAGTAGCAGGTCTTCTCCATATTTCTTGATGAACAAAGTATTGTCAATATGCCTCTTAGTGAATCCTTTGCCAAGGAGGTATTTTGATAGGGTGTCATACCAAGCTCTAGGTGCTTATTTAAGGCCATACAAGGCTTTGTCCAATTTGTACACATGGTCTGGAAACTTTGGATGCTCAAAACCAGGGGGTTGAGAAACAAATACCTTCTCATTTAGAACTCCATTTAAGAAGGCACTTTTGACATCCATTTGGAACACCTTCATTTTCTTGAATGAGGCAAAGGCAAGGAATAGTCTGATGGCTTCTAATCTTGCTACAGGTGCAAAAGTTTCATCATAGTCAATTCCCTCTTCTTGTCTGTACCCTTGAGCAACCAGTCTAGCTTTATTTCTTACAATAATGCCCTCTTCATTCATTTTGTTTCTAAAAACCCATATTGTTCCAATAACAGTTTGGTTTTTGGGTTTAGGAACAAGTTGCCAAACCTTGTTCCTTTCAAATTGTTCCAGTTATTCTTCCATAGCTTCAATCCAATCAGGGTCTTGAAAGGGCTTCATTTATTTTCTTGGGTTCTATTTGGGAGATGAAGGCACTCATTAATGAGTCATATACATGCATATTTGGAGGAATGGTCATTTTATGAATGGGAAGATCAATATAGATATTGCTGTTAGGTGGAATGATGTGGGTGATAGGTTCAGGTTCAGGTTGAGGAATAGAGTTATTGTTGTTGCATCAAGGTTGGATATGTCTACTGTAAGAGATATTTTGTTGGCTTGATGAAGGTAAGCTGTCAAGGGCATCATAGCTGTCAGATGCACCTTTGCTGTTGGGTTGAGATTCTTGGCTGTCAGACATAATAGGATTTATATTAATGTCTTTGGGCACAATATAGGGAAGGGAAGGTGATTCTTCTTCAGGAATGATGTTTGAGGAGTCATGCACAGGAGATACCTCAGGAATGTTGTCTGAGTTTCCAACAGCTTCATCAAAATACACAATTCAGTGTAGCTTTGATCATTGTTTTCATCAAAGTCAACATGAATTGATTCTTCTACAACAAGTCTCATTTTGTTGTAAACTCTGTAGGCTTTACTTGTATTAGAGTATCCTAGGAATATCCCTTCATCACATTTGGAATCAAACTTTTCAAGGTTATTTTTGCCATTGCTGTGAATGAAGCATCTACTTCCAAATCCATGGAAGTTGAGATGGTTGGTGTTCTACCATTCCATAGCTCATAGGGAGTCTTGGTGTGAAATTTGTTGATGAGAGTCTTGTTTTGGACATACACAACTGTGGTGACAGCTTCTCCCCAAAAGTATTTAGGCAGGTTATTTTCTGACAGCATAGTTCTGGCTGCTTCACAAATGGTTCTGTTCTTTCTTTCTGCAACACCATTTTGCTGTGGTGTTCTTGGAGCTGAAAAGTTGTGCTCTATTCCTTTCTGATCACAGCATTCTTCAAAACCAGTGTTCTCAAATTCTTTACCATGGTCAGATCTAATTTTAATGATAGATAGACCCTTTTAGTTTTGAATCTTGTTGAACAATTTGACCAGATGATCCAAGATTTCCCTTTTGTATTCAAGAAGGATAATCCAAGTGAATCTAGTGTAATCATCAACTACCACCAGTGAGTATCTCTTTCCACCAAGAGATATGGTTCTAATGGGTCCAAAAAGATCCATGTGAAGTAGTTGTATAGGTTTTGAAGTATCCAATCTTGTCTTTGCTGAGAAGGATGTCTTCTTTTATTTGCCACATTGACAGGCTTTGCATAGCTTGTCCTTATTGAAGGGGATTTTGGGAAGTCCTTTGACTAGGATGGAAATTGCTAATTTGGAGATGCTCTTGAGGTTGAGATGAGCCAGTTTTTTATGCAACAGCCATGACATATCAGACTGACTATAGGATAGCAGGCAGTGAGCATTGGAGGACTTCACAATCTCTAAGTTTAGACAGTAGAGATTTCCCTTTCTTGTTCCAGTGAGAATAGCTTTGTGGTTGACATCTTTGACAATGCAATGATTCTTTGAGCATACAACATAATATCTCTTGTCACAAATTTGACAGATTCTAATCAAATTGTGTTTGAGACCTTCTACATAAGACACAATAGTGAAAATGATGTCTTTAGTTATAAGGTTTCCTGATCCTTTGACTTTGGCTTGAGAATCATCACCAAAAGTTACATTTGGACCATTTTTAGGGATATATTGTTGTAGCCACTCTTTGTTGAATGTCATATGTCTGCTGCATCCACTATCCAAATACCATATTCCTTTCCTAGGTTCCTACAAAACAGAAATAAAATTTATGGTACCCTTTTATTCTTTTTGGGTCCAAAGGATTAGACATTCTTTGGTACCCTAGCTTTGTTCATTGCTCTTTTTCCAAAAAACTGGTTTAAGGTATTGTAATATCCCATGATTTGCATCATGTAGGGTGTGAGAGCAGTAGGTTGGGAATTGTTGAAGAAATGGTTTGGGAAAAAGGATTGGTTGTGGTTATAGTGACACTGAGTCTGGCTATGAAAATTGTTTGAATGTGATGATCTTGGTGAATTATTTTGACTGGCATGACTCTTTCCATTTGAGTACTGCCAATTGGGTTTTTGATGTTTGGAGTATGTGTGATGGTTGTAGAATCTTTGCTGTCTAGGTGATCTCTGCTGTTCACTAACTCTTTGCTGTCTGGGAAATGGCTGTCCAGAAAATCTTTGTTGTCCAGTATATTTTTGCTGTTTATTCTTCTTTTGTTCTTTGGTTCCTTTTCTTTGCCAGATGAATTTGTTTTTGTGTGCTTGTTTTTCTACTCCTTTAGGTTGACTTGAACTTGCTTCATTGGTTTCATTGATTTCTCTTTGTTTCTTTGAGTCCTCTTTTGTTTGAATGGGATAGGCATGTTGCTGGGATTTGACATAGTTCATGCTTTCAAGAACCATCTTATCAATAGCCTTTTCATCAGTGGGAGGGGTATAGGTTTTTATAGTGGGATTTTGGGCTCCAATCCCTGACTTGTCACTAGGATGTCTCTGGTTGTAGCTAAACAGTGACACAGCCTCTCCTGATTTGTTCCAGGAATCAATCTTCTTTTTAAGAGCTTCATTTTCCTTTTCAAGATTGATAGTATTTTGGTTGTTTTCAAGAGATCTTAAATTCTTAGCTGTCAGCTCACAATTAGTCTTTTCAAGCATAAGACATTGTTCTTTTAGTCCTTGGTTGGCTCTCTCAAGGTTTTCAATGGTTTTGCTTTGGGAAAGGTTGTCAGTGAGCAATGAAGCAAAGCTAGTTTGGTGTCTCTTGATTTGAATTAAGAGAGTGCTAACAAATTGTTTAAATTCCTCAATATTTAAAGAGTTAAAATTGGGTACCTATTTTAATTCTTCAGCAACAGCCAATGCTTCAAGGTCTTCTTCACTGTCTGATTCTTCCTCATCTCCTGCCATTAGGCATATCATTGCCTCTTCTCCTTCACTGTCAGAGTCACTTGAGTCAAATTCTTCATCACTGAATTTTGATGAGTCAGCAATCATTACTTGTTCTTTGTTTTTCTCATTCTTCTTTTTGGAGCAGTTGTAGCAGTTGCATCTGGAACTGTGAATGATAACCTTTGAGTAGGTGAGTTTCTCAGCTGTCTGATTATCCTTAGGTTTCTTTGGTTCAGGACATTCAGATGAATAGTGACCAAGTTTTCCACAGTTGAAGCATTCAATTTTCTTTTTGTGGTTCTCTTGATCAGACGTGGATGGACTGTAGTTTCTCTCAAATGTCTTCTTATGAGTTCTTATGGCATTTCTGACAGCCATGGATATGAGACTTGGTAGGTCTCCTTGTGAGATATGGTTGTTTGAGGGGTGATTTACTTTCTGAAGGGAGATGAGAACCATGGAGTCAATGTCTTGTTGAGTAATGGGTTTATGAGGAGTTTCCTGGGCAGCCAAGGCAAGAGTTTGTGAGATAGAAGGAAAATGTTGAATTTTTATCATTCCTTCTAGTTTATAGGCCTCAAGCTTCCCAAAGTATTGCTCAACAGTTATGGTGCTCTATTCTGCACCTTCTCTTATAGGTAAGGCTACCTTCTCATATTCTTGGGGAAGATTGGAATATATTTTCAGGCATAGGTCTTGGTTCTCAAAGGTTTTTCCATGGTCAGCAATGGATCTGACAAGGTCCTCAAACCTTGGTCTAGCAGTACTGACCTTTTCACCAGAGTAGAATTTAAAGTTGTCTAGCTGCCTAAGCAAGTTATACAAATTTTGAGTTCTAACACTGGTGTGTTTGGTGAATTTGGTATGGATGAGTTCCCAGGCTAATTTTGCAGTTGGTTCTTTAGCAATCTCTTGTGCTAGAGAGTCATTCACACTCTTTTGAAGTATGTTTTTGACTTTAAGGTTGGCACTAATTAATTGCCTTTCATACTCAGTCCAGTTTTCTGGGGATTTCATTTTGCTGGCTCCACCATTTGAATCTGGTTGGATTGGATAGGTGACTTCATTTTCTAATGCATACCAGTTCCAAATACTATTTGCATCAAGATAGGTTTTCATTTTAGATGCATAAATTTCAAAAGATCCACAGTCATCAATGTGTGGAATGTCTTTCTCATTATTTCTTCTTGGTTGAGGCATAGTGGGTTGAAAGAGGATCCTTCACAAGTTGTTAGACTTTTGTAGGTGAAGACACACTCTGATACCAATTGAAAGGCCCTGTTAACTTGATCAACAGATAGATGATCAGACAGTTAAGCTTTGGCAGCTAAGGTGGATCTTAGCTGTCAGATACTAACTGATTTAAAAGACAGAGATAAATGTGCAGCGGAATAAATAATGGTGAAATAATGTAAAGACAAGTGATTAGTGTATGTGTGTGTGAGTGAGTGTGTGTTTGTATGTGATAATACCAAATAACACAAGGGTTTAAAGTGGTTCAGAGTTTAATCCTCCTACGTCCACTCACACTGTCAATCTTGACACGTGAGTTCAATCCACTATACTCTAGGTCGCTTTAAGAGTTACAAGATTGATTAGGCAAGTTTCTTGAACTTCCTCTTCCTAATTAGTACAGTCAATTAGGGATTTGCTTGTTACAAAGCAAATTACACAATACACAGTTAAAGTACAGTCTTAAGTGGTTTACAAGATTGTTTATACACTTAAAGTGCAGTCTCAAGTATCTGAATTTTGTTTTGATGATTATTTGCAGGTTTGTAGATATACAAGGGTGTGAGAAAGGTTGCAAAGGTTGTGGGTTGAGGGACAGGAGCTTCAGTCATGGAGTCTCCCTTTTATAAGCTGAGATATAGCCGTTGGAGGAGACAAGGCAGTAAATGAATGTGGGTGGAATAGTGTTTGCATTTAGTGCTTTGTTGACTGGACAAGGACAGGCTGGAATTTGCAACCCAAGTTCAGGAGATCTTCATGGAGATGACATGGAAATGTTTGTTGAGAGTTTTTAGGGTGGCACATCTTTGTCATTACTTGAAATAGACCATTGTTGATGGCATTGAAGATCATAGCTGTCAGAGGATGAGTTCTCTGCTGTTGAGATTCTTAGCTGTCAGGCTTAGCTATTAGATCAAGATGAGTAGGGGACACAGGCTGAGGTAGATGACATGTAATGATCTCTTTGTAATGAAATACACTTGTATTATTGGATTGGTTTTATTGATCATTACTGTCAGGTAAATTTATCAGAACTTGTTAAGTCTTGGCTGTCTGATACCAATTGAATGTATATCTGCTGTCTGATAATATTAGACATGTTTCTTTGTCAAAACCATACATAACTATGTAGATACATGGTTAGGTCCTAACAGATATGATAGTAGTTATTGTTATTGTTGTCCGGTAATTTTCATCCCGATCTTCATTCCTTATGCCTCCACCCCTTACGCCTCCACCATTATCGATGCTTTCTTTTTCAAGGTCAAACATCCAATAATAAAACCAGGTGAAAGCTATGAGGAACTGAAAAACAATTCAGGATTGATATCCATATCCATGGTGATGGTGGTAGAAGAATACCCAAAATCGGTGCTTGGGTTGAGCAACTGGATAATGGATGAAGCTAAGAAACATAAACAACCTTAGTTCCACATTCAGGATTGGTTTTTTTTTTTTTATTGAAAATTTTCATTGTACTTAATTTTTTTAACTGTTCAATTCGTTATTGTTGGGTCGAATATAGTTTATTGATATAAAAAAAATTCAAATATCCTTAAAAAAAATTAGCAAACCCGATAAACTTTAAAAAGTTGTTCTAGGTGTATAAGTTGTTGATCATCTATATTACAATAGACAACGGAGGTAACTGCCGAGACAAAGAGCGGATGTGATTGAATCTCCGAAAATTTATCCAAACGGCCTAACTTTTCCTGCCCAACAACCATTTGTAACTTTCGCTGGTTTCTTTACCACTCCTAGGGCAGTTACACACTCCATTCCAACACCCCCTATCACATATGCATTTATCAATAGACGCAGCCATCTCATTTTCATCTTAGTAGTTTATCGTGAGTTTCATGAGCAGGGGAAAAAAAGCTGAGTTCTTGATGGCTATGATAGAATTTCATTTCGGTGACTTTTATTATTGCATTTTTTGTTACGAAGAATAAGTTGATTGATGTGTTTTTAATTAACTGTTATTTAGATTCCATTCGCTATTGGTTTGAGTTTTGTTTTTGTTTGTAGAATTTATATTTGTTTGGCCAGGTTGACGCAATTCATTAGGGAAGGAGGTAAAATCATTACTTTCTAGCCATGCAAACTTCGTTACCTGTAAGTATCTGTGGGTTATTTATATACTGAAATTTGATGTATTCTTTAGTTTGTAAATTTCTCTTCAATTTTATTTTCTTAATTGATTGATTGTTTCATTCATTCTTTTGAAGGGGAGAGGGTCTATGGCTTTGTGAGGAAATTTTTAGGGCTGGGGTTAGGGGTTTCCAAAATTTGATTTTTGAAACTGATTAAAAGCTTCTTCATGATCGCCTATTGTCATAAGATATGGACCTATCAAAGTATGGCGGTATTCTGCCAATGATCAGAGATCTCTTGGGTGGTCAACCTTCCTATTCTATCAAAGTTGTAAAGCTGATGCAGCGAGAGCAACGAAGAACTTTGCAGATGCTGAGGAACATCACCGGTCACAACTCGTGACCCCTGTCACGACTCGTGACGAAGACTTGCACAACTGCAACAAAGAAGATGAGTTGTATCACGAGGGCACGAGTCGTGCTGCGACAGAAAAAAACGAATCTGTTATTTTCTTTCCTGTTTTTAATAGAATTAATTAAGGGTGTTTTGGGATATTATTATTTACGTTTTCTTTAGGGTTTTCAGTAGTGGTAGGCTAGTATAAATACTCTCTTTATTTGTTTGTTTTTGAGAGTTGAATTTTGATAAATTATTTTGATTGCTTTGCAATTGTCTGTCTTTCTTGACTTGTTGAAGGTGGATTCCTTCGAGGGTGGATTCCTTCTGTTATTTGAGGTTCTCATCTTTTAGGTGTTAATCTTGCCAAACCCTAATTCGTGGATTCAAATTGGGTCAATTGATCGTTGTTTCGATTAATTGCCTATCCGATTACTATTTATTTTATTCCGCTACACCCCTTTACATCAGTTGGTATCAGATAACGGACAATCTAAGGAGTGAGATGGCCAACAATCAAGCAAACCCTGGTGATTTGGCTGCTGTGCTAGAACGATTCCGACAGGATTTGGAGCAACGCGAAGCAGAGCGTGTTGAACGCGAAGAGCAAAGAGCAAAGAGAGGCGGAATGCGCTGAAAGGGATAGATTGTTGACAGAGGCTTTGCAGGCTTTACAAGTTGGTATTGGCAATCTTGGGCAAATGCCAGATCGACAAGATGAACGTGCCGAACGTGGGGCTTTTAATCTTCGTGGTCAGCCAGCCGGAGGTGATCCTATTTATGAACAATCTCCTAAAATTAAAGCTGATTTGCCTTTCTTTACTAGTGAATTAGATATGATTGAGTTTTCTGATTGGCTTGAAGAAGTAGAAAAATATTTTGCTTTAATGAATATTCCAGCGGACCGACAAGTTCCTTATGTGGCTTATAAATTGAGGGGTGGTGCATCTGCTTGGTGGAAGCAATTACGCACCCAAAATATTCGTAACAACCAACCTACGATTACCGAGTGGCCTGTGATGAAACAAGCCTTGAGGCAACGATTTTTACCCGCTGATTTTGAACAAAAACTATATCGGAAATTTTTGGAGTGTGTACAGGGTATCAAATCTGTTGGTGCTTACACGAATGAATTTCACTCTTGGTCTGCACGTAATGATTTGTGTGAGTCGGATGCACAGTTAACTGCTACGTTTATTTCTGGGCTTCGTGTTGATATTCGTAATCAGGTTGAGTTGACACCTATTCACTTTTTGGATGAGGCTATTGATCGGGCTTCCACAGTTGAACGTCAGTTTACTACTCTTGGGAGCGTTGTTTCTTACTCTTCTGTTGGTAATGCGATTATGGCCAAAGAGCCAACACAAGGTGTGGGTTCTAAATCCGTTGTAGCTGGTCACCCTAATCCGGTTGTTGTTTCGGCTAAGAAGCCCGCTGCTCCTGCTGCTGGTGGTCCACAGAATGCAAATCCTTATGCCAAAAATTATGGCACGAAGTATTTTAATGTGGGGAGGAAGACCATATTTCTAGTGGTTGCCCCCTCAGAAAGAATGTTAATGTGGTAGAGCGTGAGGATGGTGATGATGAGGCTGATGGTGAGGTCGTTTATCTCGACCATAATGGGGATGCTGATGACTGCGGGGACTAGGGACCGGAACCGGAAAACCAGACCGGAATCGAACCGAAAAAACCCGGAACCGGACCGAACCGGGGAGAAAACCGGAACCGAATGAACCGGATCGGAGTCAACGACGGGCCGGTTAAGGGTTGCCATTTTGGTGAATCGGACCGGAAAAAACCCGGAATCGAATGAAAATTCCTTGGTTTTCAAGAGAACCGGCCCGGAACCGGACCGAAAAAGCCCGGAACCGGACCGAACCGGGGAGAAAACCGGAACCGGATGAACCGGACCAGAGTCAATGACGGGCCGGTTAAGGGTTGCCATTTTGGTGAACCGGAACCGGCAGTTTTCGGCCCAGAACCGGATCGAAACCGGTTTTGGCCATCCTTAGCGGGGACCATGAGTCATATATGGTTCGTAAACTTTTGTTGCCTACTCCCGTGGAAGAGGTTAATCGTGCTTGACATAATATATTTCGTACAATGGGTAAGGTCAATGATATGGTAGTACACATTATTATTGATAGTGGAAGCAGTGAGAACTTGGTCGCACGTGGTTTAGTCAATAAACTCAAGCTTGAGGTGCGTAACCATCCATCTCCTTATTTTGTTGGGTAGATCAATGCTACGGGCTCTTTGAAGGTAACACATCAGTGTATCATTCCTTTTTCTATTGGCAACTATGTAGATGTGATTACGTGTGACATTGTGGATATGAGCGCTTGCCAGTTGTTGCTTGGGAGGCCATGGCATTTTGATGTTGGGTGTATGCATTGTGGGTGGACTAATTTGATCAGTTTTATGAAGGATGGAGTCAAGTTTAATCTTTGCCCATTGAAAGCTAAAGGAGTACACGGTAGTAACGGGGCCATGAAAGGGATTATTTCCTTGTTTGTTCCAAAACCTTTTCTTTCAGGGACTGTAACACATGGAACTAAGAAAAGCAAACCATCCGTTCATAAGAAGGCACCAGTACAAGCAGCGAGAAGACCCAAGAAGGAAGTTTCATGCAAGAGACGTGTTCCTTTTTCAGCACATGATTCCGGGATGAATCATTTTAAAGAAGGGGTGTATGATGTAGCGAGAGCAACGAAGAACTTTGCTGATGCTGAGGAATATCACCGGTCATGACTCGTGACCCCGGTCACGACTCGTGACGAAGACCTGCACGACTGCAACCAAGAAGACGAGTCATATCACGAGTGCAACAGCAAGGGCACGACTCGTGCCCCTTAGCACGAGTCGTGATGCGACGGAAAAAAACGAATCTGTTATTTTCTTTCCTGTTTTTAATAGAATTAATTAAGGTATTTTGGGATATTATTATTTACGTTTTCTTTAGGGTTTTCAGCAGTGGTAAGCTAGTATAAATACTCTCTTTATTTGTTTGTTTTGGAGAGTTGAATTTTGATAAATTATTTTGATCGCTTTGCAATTGTGAGTCTTTCTTGACTTGTTGAAGGTGGATTCCTTCGAGAGGGTGGATTCCTTCTATTCTTCGAGGTTCTCATCTTTGAGGTGTTAATCTTGCCAAATCCTAATTCGTGGATTCGAATTGGGTCAATTGATCGTTGTTTCGATTAATTGCCTATCCGGTTACTCTTTATTTTATTCCGCTGCAGCCCTTTACATCAAAAACGTAGTGGTAAAGCTTTGGCCGATTGTATTTATCGGTCTTCTCGAAATATTGAAAGCCTTAACATTTGAGTTGAGATACCATTGTTTGAGGAAATTCATTTTGGGAGAGGGAGAGAGGGTATTATATAAAGTTCAAACTGCAATTAGTAATGGTTTATCAACATTTTCTTTTAAGTATATGGAGTAGTTCATAAAGATCCGGTCTTAATGTATGTTTTTTCCTCAACCAGTTCATTATTCTATCGTTTAAATTCTAGAACTAAATATTTGTGTGTAAATGAGAGGCGAGAGACGAAGTCGGATGTATATATGTATCTTTTGCATGTGTTTATCGATATTATAAAAGGAGGGGGGACATAGTTCTTGGGTAAGGATGGTGTAGTTGTTTATTTGGGAAACCATTCATTTTTCTAGCTAGACATATTTATAACCTAACTTTGCCTTCTTTTTTTTCGCGATCTTCTTACTATGATACATTGCAGTTGGTCTATCAGAACTTGGTGAGCTCCGGATAGAACATGAATTTGCAATGGTCGAGCATGCCAAGTAATGTCGCTTGGTTGTGGCGAGATCGTCTGGAATGAATATAATAAAATTGTTGTAAATATCATCTTATCTTATGGTATAGTGTTTCATTGTTTGCTTTATTATTTTGATGAATTTTGGAATATTGGGGAGATTTTAATGTTGTTTATCTTTATATTTTTTTTGCTTGATCACCGTGTATACCGTCCCATGGACATTTGAGTACTAGTACTTATTAATTTATTAATAAAGATGAGTTTTTCTGTCAACAATTTAATCATATATGGAGTGATAACTTACCATTCAGTCAAGGAAAAAAACAGAGAAGATAACAACTGCAGCAAAATTAATGAAGACAAAAATTAAGTTATGGTTTTGATAATTATCTAAAATTATTAGAAAAGATGAACAATAAGGATCAATCAAGCACAAGAATAAATAAACAGAAAATATCCAATTTTATTATACCATCTCTCTATTTCATTTTGTTAAAACATAAATGACAAATGAACGATATAAATCGAGATACGAACTGGGCTTAGTCCGGGCAAGGCCCAAATGGATTGATCCCTAAACATAATCCAACAAAGTTTAATATATGAGGAAGGGTCATCTCGGCACACATACGAAATGCAGCTTATACAATCCTATTCTAATATAGACTGTGGACAGTTATAATTCCCTTGGGATTATAACTTAATCTCACACAGTTTCCTTATCCGGCAAGGAACATATTTAATCCTCACAGGATTAATATCTTATCTCTTAGCAATCCAATTCAACATGGATTATACATTGCTAGGCCTATAAATACAAGCCATAATTCATATATTTTGGTATGCAATCTTTTAACTCTAAACTCCTGTCAAATTGATTTCTCTCTCTATAAACGCAAATACTTATTCTCACGCCCGAGGGTTTTCGCGGGGAACACCCCCGCGCTCTAACGGTGTCTGTTTTGCAGATCGTCCGTTCGTTCGTCCAGGAATCCAACGCCGCGTTTCCGACTGATCAGGTACCCTCGGTACCGCTCATTTTTTTGGTGCATCAGTTTGGTTTCATTGCCGGGGACGAGAGCAGACGGATGACAATGATGACAATGGAAATACTCAAGCGGCGAACTTGCAATTCAGATATCTCCAAATCCAAATCCAAGCGAATTAAGCTGCTGAGCTTGACTGAGATCTTACCTTTTGATTTTGTCTACCAATCTCCGGCCATGGAAAAACCCAACAGGGTTATCATAAATCCAATCAGAGACCTTCAGACGACGACATAGAGACCATGGATAAATCCAAGCGACTTGAGCTATCCAAATCCAAGCGACATAAGCTGCTGAGCTTCAGCGAGGATGTCTCTACTTATGAGATCTTATCTCTTGATTCTGTCTACCACCCATCTCCTGCCATGGAAAATCCCAATCGATGTTATCGTAAATCCAATCATCGACCTTCAGTCTACTACTACATGGAGACCAGGGCAAATCTAACTCCGGAGCCGGACCGTCTGGATTAAACCGTCTCCGAAAAATCATTGGCATCAGGCTTATCAAGCTGAACGATCTGAGCCGGCCGACGGGAAAATTTCGCCGGAACAGACTAAAGAGGAAGCAGCAAGGAAGCTCAAGATTGGAATTTACTTTGCAACATGGTAGTCTTTGAATTTGGTATTCAATATTTATAACAAGAAGGTGTTGAATGCTTTTGCTTATCCATGGTTGACTTCTACAATCTCTCTTGCTGCTGGATCACTCATTATGTTGATTTCATGGGCTATAAGAATTACTGAAGCACCAAAAACTGATCTTGACTTTTGGAAATCACTTTTACCTCCTGTGAATATGGGAAGCCTTAATCTGATGTGTAGCCATCAGGAAGCTATAATAACAGGCCCAGATGGCTTTTGGGGCAGTAGCGAGCAGAGGGTATAGATCGCAGGCTCTATTTGATCTTGAGCTCATCCTAAACTCGAGCCGAGAAAGGCAGCCAAACAAAGGAGGACAATCTCCCTACTTTCGTGAGTAAGTCTTGGTTCAACAACATTACAGAGGGAGATTTTAATGCTCAAGTTTTTCACTCTAACATGTATGTATTATCATTAATTGAAATTAACACAAATTGTATTCACATCTTCAACAGAAATAACACAACAGCGTTCGTGAGACGAAGAAAACTCATAACCAAACTCTGTAATTCAAAGCTGGCAGTACGGAACCTTAATCTCTACTCGTCTGCAATTGCCGTCAAATCACTTTTCAGACCACGTTGATGATGACTCCTTTCAACCGCAAACAAGCTCCGGTGCAAGGTTTCCTGTGCATATTCCGAAGCTTTGAATTCAAGCCAAAGCTCAACAGTCTAGCGAGAAGTCTTGGCAGGCTATTATCTTGCGTCGTTATGGAGTACGGTTCCGGTGGCGATTTGCATTCTCTCCGCCATAAACAACCGCATAAACGCTTCTCTCTCTATTATGCTAGGAGCATTTAGCTTCAGGTTATACAACTCTATTACATTCAGCTCTGGTGACCAGCAGTCTCTATCTGCTACGAGTATGTGTTTCTTCGCAATGGCAGGAGCTTGTTCAAGTTCTGCTTGCACACCCTAAGTTCGCATGAATATCCATCTTCAGATCAAGCTCTCTGATCAATGTACTACTAATTCCTGCACGAGTTCAAGTCCTTCTGCTGAAGAGTCAGTGAACCATTTTTTTGACATTTCGAGGCTTCGTTACAGTTCCTTCATTCTCTGTGCCAGCAAAAGCTGTTCCGTGAATGAGTAGTCATAAATGAGGAACTATGTAAAAAAGGGGGTGTTCTTTTACTGGCTCAAAGACATCATGAAGTTGCATATTTTACCATCATTTAAGGAGTCCTTCCTTATGGCTTCCATATACAGGCTGAAGGCCGAAGTTCTATCTATTTTATTGTATCTCTGTGAAGTTGAAAGCATGTTATACTTGGATGAGATTGCCGCCACCCACGTAAGCTTGGGTCTAGCTCGGTCTGTTGCATTGGAGGACCGAATGCCCCAATCGATCGAGCAAAAGAACATAATTGGGTGGTCAACGGAGCAGCGTGCCTCCTCACCTGAACTAACGTGCCAGCTCACAATCAATTCGTTAACCACAACTCACTGCCAAATACAAATAGTTAGCTGAGCTTGACAAACCTTTACTAGATACAATCTGGAGAGAAAGACCGAGCAGTCAATATGCCCTCCGGTCAGGCTCAAAACAAGACCTCGAACTAAACCAACTCACATGTCAAGTACTATAGCTGGATGAAAACACTTGCATGACGAGCACGAAGATATGCCAAGAGCCGTGTTGAGAACCATCAATACATTCATGAGAATGACAACAATGACACAGTTCTTTCTGTTCCAGATATAGCCCCTCATCTCGTCAGCGGCTTGACCTTGACTTGAGACAAGGAGAGCTGCAGGACGTAAATGAACTAGCAAGACAAAAAATGAATAGCAAGACAAAAAGCGTGGAGCTCCTTCCTCGGTATAGATAGATAAAAGAATGATAGCCTAAGCGTCATGACGAGGAAACCCCCCGGCTCATTGACCTTATCGGCAAAACATCGCCTAAAGCGTCATGACGAGGAAACCCCCCGGGTCATCGACCTTATCGGCAAAAACATCGCCTAAAGCGTCATGACCAGGAAAACCCCCGGCTCATCGACCTTATCGGCAAAACATCGCCTAAGCATCATGACGAGGAAACCCCTCGGCTCATCGACCTTATCGGCAAAACATCGCCTAATCGTCATGATGAGGAAACCCCCCGACTCATCGACCTTATCGACAAAACATCGCCTAAGCGCCATGACGAGGAAACCCCCCGGCTCATCGACCTTATAGACAAAACATCGCCTAAAGCGTCATGACGAGGAAACCCCCCGGCTCATCGACCTTATCGGCAAAACATCGCCTAAGCATCATGACGAGGAAACCCTCCAGCTCATCGACCTTATCGACAAAACATTGCCTAAGCATCATGACGAGAAAACCCCCCCGGCTCATCGACCTTATCGGCAAAACATCGCTTAAGCGTCATGACGAGGAAACCCCCCGGCTCATTGACCTTATCGGCAACACATCGCCT
Organism: Adenophora triphylla var. japonica; assembly: GCA_022495995.1. Lineage (NCBI taxonomy): Eukaryota > Viridiplantae > Streptophyta > Magnoliopsida > Asterales > Campanulaceae > Adenophora > Adenophora triphylla. The sequence goes on from JAFEMH010002089.1 coordinate 321,887, forward strand.
AAGAGTCATGATGAGGAAACCCCCGGCTCATTGACCTTATTGACAAAACATCTGAGACCTATGTGCGAGTCAGCTTCCTCAACATAGGTAGATAAGAAGACAAATACAGTCATCATGTCGAGGAACATCCCTCGGCCCAGTAACCAAACAAAAGATATACTAAAGCAATAAATGAAGACAAGGAAGTCCTCCAGGTTAGGATCCGGGATGTTGACTTGTTGAGTTGAGCTTTCTCCTCGACATTGGTCCCCTCGGCCTGCACCTCGGCATCAGCCTCATCGTCTTCCTCCGGGTCAGGATTCGGGATGGGGACCTGTTGAGTTTGAGCTTTCTCCTCGACATTGGTCTCCTCGGCCTGCACCTCGGCATCAGCCTCATCGTCTTCCTCCAGGTCAGGATCCGGGATGGTGACCTATTGAGTTTGAGCTTTCTACTCGACATTGGTCTCCTCGGCCTGCACCTCGGTATCAGCCTCATCGTCTTCCTCCAGGTCAGGATCCGGGATGGGGACCTGTTGAGTTTGAGCTTTCTCCTCGACATTGGTCTCCTCGGCCTGCACCTCGGCATCAGCCTCATCGTCTTCCTCCAGGTCAGGATCCGGGATGGTGACCTATTGAGTTTGAGCTTTCTCCTCGACATTGGTCTCCTCGGCCTGCACCTCGGCATCAGCCTCATCGTCTTCCTCCAGGTCAGGATCCGGGATGGTGACCTGTTGAGTTTGAGCTTTCTCCTCGACATTGGTCTCCTCGGTCTGCACCTCGGCATCGGCCTCAGAGTCTTCCTCCAGCTCAGAATTCGGGATGGTGACTTGTTGAGTTTGTACTTTCTCCTCGATATTGGTCTCCTCGGCCTGCACCTCGGCATCAGCCTCATCGTCTTCCTCCAGGTCAGGATCCGGGATGATGACTTGTTGAGTTTGAGCTTTCTCCTCGACATTGGTCTCCTCATCCTGCACCTCGGCCTCAGCCTCATCGTCTTTGTGAGGACCCCGACCCGGAACCCACACGTGTCCCGAGCTGGAGCGTCCTCAAACTAACCCAAATATTTTAAAACCTTTTATTTAACTTCCAAACATAACATAACCATTTTCAAAATAAGTCTACACCTTTTCACAATGGAGAAATAGTTGACTAACTTAGAAAGTACGAAACTGTTTAGTTACAAAAAGACATCGGTTATAACAATAAATGAAGATTTAATAATACAATTCCCGTAAATGATTTATACTAAAGTACACTTTCTATACCAACCTAATCATACCCCGACAAGTCCCACAATATAACTTCCAAACTCCTCACCGCCCTTACTTGACTGGTCCACCTGTCTCTTTAATCTAAAACAAGAAGGGGAGAGGGGTGAGAATAAATCTCAGCAAGCTATTATGGATGCAGCAAGATGCCATACAAGATGCAACACGTAGCATGGCAACACATCAAAAGACATATTCATATAACCCGAGAGGCTCCCTGCCGCCAACCGTCCCATACCGGTTGGAGACAACGACCAGCTCAGCATGAATATATCACAACACATAAGTACGATAAAGTAACACTTAGAAGGATACTGAGCCAAGGTTTCATCTCCAAAAGGATATACACATCCGAGCAAAGCAGCAAGCCGATGAAGCGGTTCCTGAACCATGAACAATAACAAGACTGGGACTCCGGACACACAATGTATCCCCGGTGAAAACTAGACCATCTACCTCAAAAGGAGATGCTAGCCCACAAATCCCACACAAGGGGACAAACTCGGCAATGTATGAATTATAATGAACTCGGCTCGGTGCCATTATAAATCCATAACATTGCCCAACAAACAATTAAATCAATACCAACGGATTTACATAACTAAGCACAAGTAATAACATACTTGCTTAACCAAACATTGTATGATCCAAAGTAGGGATACATACTACAACAAAGATATCATGAAGATAGCAATACTATATCAAGTATTCAACATTATCAAGCACATAATAGATACTTGAATAAATTCCACAAAAAGGGATAACAATATATCAACATGGTAAAATATACTCATGTTCAACCAATAATCGAGTGCAAAGCATTTGATCAACACACAATGCATAATATAATCAATGTATATGAACTCAATGTAAGGCAAGGAAATATCATCAATCCATCCTACAAGGTCATTATACAATAATACTTAGCCTCTTTAAGGGTCTAAGTTGAATCTACCAAGTTGGAAATCATAATTGTCTAGTTACCAAACTAGGTTAGCTAATGTTTTCCTAGCAACATTTAAAGTACTTCCACTATTCCATCTTGATCACTTAGAATGTCATTGTGAAGCCAAAGTATTCTACTTTAATCTAGGTTAAAGAGATTTCATTTTGGTTCGAGTTTGATTAGGTTTGAACAGCTCTAAAGTTGATACTTTGAAACCGTGCCAGGGCACGACTGCCCCCGTGGCACGACTCGTGCCCCCTTGACCTTCCCCTGAATCTGGCGTCCCCAGTAAGGCACGACTTCCCTTTATCCCTAGTCACGACTCGTCCCCACCCTCAGGCACGACTCGTGCCACAGGGCACGACTCGTGACCTGAGCCCAAAATCAACATAGAAGCAGAAATCCTTCATCACTTAGACCCATTTGTTCCCAACCAAGTTTCCTTTATTTTGTGTAAACCTAGAAAGCTTACTAACTTCATACTTCACATACTAAATCATTTTAGACCCAATTAGGTTATAAATCTAAATCATTTATCACATGATTTCGAATAAACAAATCTTCCAACCAAGAGCCTTCTAATTTGTGAATCTAAGGGACAATTCTAGCTTTGTTACTTCCTTCTAACTCATTAAATCTCCAAAGTACCATGCCCTTAACCTAGATCATTACTACTTGGTTTTCCACCCACTTTACTACCATTTTCAAGATTCAACATTCCAAATCTAACTCCACCCATTTCTTATACTTCCAAATTTTCTTCCATTAACAACAATATCATACTATGTTATTTACCCATTTTACTATCACTTTTCAAGTAAAATTTTCATAATTTAATTAACCCATTTGCTCACCTTCTTGACCCATTTTAATAACACATTTCAAATTAAATCTTCTAAACTAATTTCACCCATTTCTTATAATCAAATCAACCCCTAATAACCATAACATCATTCTATGCCATTTATCACATTCTCAAGTCCCAAAAAGTGGTCTAAAGCAATAGATAACCATTATCATCACAAGAACAACATTAGCAAATTCATGAGCATTCATAGAAGGGGAGGGTCATAATAACTCACTTTGGGATTTTAGAATGAAATGAAGATCTTCTTGGTTTGATTTGTTCCTCTAGATGATTCATCCTCAAAGACACCCTTAGACTTGAATTTGGAGGAGAAATGCCTTGGCTTCAAGAAGGAAGATGAAAGCTTCCATGGAGGTTTTTCTAAGCTTGCTAGGAGGAAGTATGATAAGATGAGGGAGTAAGGAGGAAGGAGTAATAATTAGATAAGGAGAAGGAGGGGGGGGGCCGGATTGAGGAAGAGAAGGGGAGGGTTTTAGGGGGATTTGTCCCCCACTCACAAATCCCCTACACACTTCTTTCATTAATTTAAAATATCTTCCCAACCAACAACATTTTGTTTGTCCATTTTATTACCACACCAATCTATTACTTTATTTATTTCTAATTATTATTTTTCCTTTAGAACACTATTTATTTCCTTATCATTTTTATCCTAACATAAGAAATTTACAGATATAAAATAAACACATAAGATTGATATTAATATTACAAGTATATAATGTTATATTAAAATTGTGCCTAGGGATAGGGTCGTTACAGTCTTCCTCCAGGTCAGGATCCGGGATGGTGACTTGTTGAGTTTGAGCTTTCTCCTCGACATTACCTCGACATGCACCCCAGCATCTGCCTCATCATTTCATTCTTGAACCAGCAGACAACTGAAGCGACACTTGTCACGTGACGCATGTTCGTATTCTTATAAACCGAGGTAGAGCTCACTTCCTCCTCGTCATCGACATGGCCGAGCAAGGAAGTCGGGGGCCATCGAACGGTATAAACCGAGATACGAACTGGGCTTAGTCCGGGCAAGGCCCAAATGGATTGAGCCTAAACATAATCCATCAAAGTCTAATATATGAGGAAGGGTCATCTCGGCATACATATGAAATGCAGCTTATACAATCCTATTCTAATATGGACTGTGGACAGTTATAATTCCATTGGGATTATAACTTAATCTCACACAGTTTCCTTATCCGACAAGGACTCAACATATTTAATCCTCACAGGATTAATATCTTATCTCTTAGCAATCCAATTCAACATGGATTATACATTGCTAGGCCTATAAATACAAGCCATAATTCATATATTTTGGTATGCAATCTTTTGACTCTAAACTCCTGTCAAATTGATTTCTCTCTCTATAAACGCAAATACATACTCTCACGCCCGAGGGTTTTCGCGGGGAACACCCCCGCGCCCTAACGGTGTCTGTTTTGCAGATCGTCCGTTCGTTCGTCCAGGAATCCAACGCCGCGTACCCGACTGATTAGGTACTCCCGGTACCGCTCATTTTTTGCTGCATCAACAAAGTATAAACAGTGTTTTGAATAATCTTGTCCTCATAAAGTTCACAAAATAAATAAATAAAAAAACTATGAGTCTAATAACTCAACAAATAAGAACTATCGATAACCCTTTTATGTAGTGGTGATGTAGGGAATCAGAAGCAGTAAGGGATAAAATGATAGATTATCAAACATTGTTGAATCGCGTACGGTTGCGAGTGAAAGATCTTCAAGTTTCGTTGAATCGCGCACGATTATCGAAATTTGGCATCCAAAATGAACGTATTAAACTTTTGGGAAGAAGAAATAAACTCTCAAGTTTATTCAATAAAAATCTCAATTAATCAACTAATTTTCGGAATTACATGATAGCCTATTTTTATAGGACTCTTAAGACTTGAAAATCAAGTCAAAACACTTCTAAAAATATCACTAATCTATATATTAACCTAAATCAACTATTAAACATCAAAATATTGCATAAATCCACTCTAAAACATGAATTTATCATCTACCTAAATATAAATCCGAAAATTAAAATAAATTAACAAATAAATAAAATAAAACTCATAATTATCTCTAAAATAATTTCCATCGTTGATCTCCATCATTCTCCCCCGCTCGAAGAAAATTTGTCCTCGAATTTAAGTATTGCTTTAAACATATCTTCAAAAATTTCTAATGTAACAACATCTATCCAATCACTCCATTGCGTTGATACAAAATAATCGATGATTAACTTTTGAATGAGTGATTTACTAGATGAACGTACGCCACTGATGTCAAACGGATCCTCATAAAGATATTCGACTTCTACGGCTTCAAACTTCCGCATTGATTTATCTTGTGGATATCCAAGGTCAACCAAGGTCACACCAATTAAATGAGATGCCATTAACTGACACACTTCACAATAGCAGTCATCAAAAATTGGGGGCTTTGACCAATCAACGAAAATGTCTTCACTCGAAGAGTCAAAGAAGGGTACTTCATAAATTTAACCCAGGGGTTATATGTCACAACAAGCAATACAAATTATCATTTGATTACAACTGATCAATCAAACTGCATCAACACATATACAACACATATACAAAGTATTAAACACATGACCCTAGAGGGTTCTCAAATTTACACTCAACACATATATAAAAAGAGTAAGTTTTGGGAGAAATCAGTTTCTCCATAAATTATAAAAAGTCCAATTTTTTTCAACTTGTAAATATTTGACGAATATAAGAGCAGTTTAAAAAAACAGGACTTTTTATAACTTAGGGAGAAACTAGTTTCCCCCAAAATATTGTGATATAAAAAAAGTTGATCATGAATAATACTCCCTCCGTCCCTAAAAGATTGTCCTGTTGTACATTTTGCAATTATTAAGGAAAAGCTTCACCTTCTTGTACCTTAGTAGACTTGCACTAACATTCATGCCTAAGTTTAGAAATGGGACATACTTTTTGGGACAAGTCAAAATGGCAAATGGGACAATCTTTCAGGGACGGAGGGAGAATTTAACCTTAGCTTGATGAGTATAAAGATTGTTGCCACTATTTATTTCTTCTCCGAGTTAAATGAAATAATAACTGAAATAGGAGGTTACAATTCCCACATTAATTGATTATTTATCTCCACCCGTGGGATGTGGGATATTTTGGGCCAATAATCTCTTTTCTCCTTCTTACACCTTTCTTCTAGAAGTGGACATCTCCAGATTTGAAGACTTGAAAGCGTTGGAAGCAGAGTTTCGGGCAGGTTGCGAAGCTTAGGACATTTGAAGACTCCTAGGAATTTAAGAGAGGAGAGGTTTTGAAGGTCCTCTCCAAAAGATTCCAAATTCTTCGGATTCCGGATCTCAAGAAATGTTAATGAGCCAGGGAGTTGAGTCCCCACCTCCGAAAAGGAAATCAGTAGTAGGAATTCACCAAATAGATAGAGCGTGTGGAGAGAGGTTGGAAGGGTTGCTAGTCCCCACTCCTTAATTGGCTGCTTTACATTCCCCATTTTTAGTGATTCTAATTTTGGAGGCCAACAACCTGCACTTGGATAACCCTCTAGATTTTTACAATCATTGATTTCCAAAAGTCGAAGAGAGGTGAGGCTTTGCATCTCATTGGCGCACAACATGTACTTTAGGTTTGAGCAGTTAACAATCACAAGAGATATGAGAGTGGGGGGCAGACTTTCTTCTGAAATCGACTTTATGCCCGAACAATTAGCTATCTCTAATCGAGTGAGATGAGTCAACCCTTCTGGTATCGATTTTATATTTGACCATCCGTGAAAACAAATCGATTCAAGCAAAGACAAAGACATGCCCTCCTCTGCCAAGTCCTCCATATTCTCACAACGTATAACCGAAAGATCCCTGAGAGTGGTGGGTAGCTTCCTCCCCGTGGGAAACCATTTCAGACTTGGACAATTATAGATATCAACATACTCAAGATTAGAGAATTCATATTCTCCATGTCTTCTTCTGCCCATGCTACTGCTTTCCCCCTGCCTTTCAGTTTTAGCCTCCAACTCTGTTGTTGTTGATCCCAAGTTGTCTTTCAACTTCATGCAATTACTGATGATCAGAGACGTGAGGCTGTTTTGCCATTTCGGCATCTTCTCAAGCTCATAACAATCCCATAAATTCAATGTCTCAAGATTGTGAGGCAGCAATTGCTCTTCATCTCCCAATGATTCAAGATGTTGACATTCCATTACACTCAACGATTTCAACTTCTCAAGTACCTGACATGCAACTTCTTCTTCCCACAAATATCTCAGCTGCTCACATCTAGAAACGCTTAGTTTCTCAACTTCTCCCAAACACCCAATAATTCCTTCATCTAATTTACTCAGCCCTGAGATCTTAGAAACCGCCAACACCTTCACTGAGCCAACCCCAGCCATACTCTTTAGAACCCTCTCGCTGCAACCAATTATCACTAACGATTTAAGTGATGGAATCGTTGCAACTGAAACCTTGTTCAGGTTCATACAACCACGCATTTCTAGACGTTTTAGGCATGGGAACGCTCTGTTGGTCGAATCAGCACACCATTCCTCCCAGCTACACATATCCATGAAGCTTAGCTTTATGAGTGACTGAAAACCAACAATATTAGGAAAGCCTGTTCCAAAAAACTCTGGACCCACTATTATCACCCCATCCATGCCTTGAATAAACAATTCCTTGAGTGAACTTAGTTTTCCGAGTGGAGGTAAATTCACACAATTTTTGCAACCGACCAGACTCACCTTCGCCATATCACAGAACAATTGATCCCCAACCCAACCAGGAAAGTTTCGGCCCCCGTAAAATTTAATTTCCAAAGTTTTCAAGCCTATATGAGGCTTTAGCGCATCAAGTACTTCAAATTCAAGTGCTGAGTCTCGAGCACCACTATAGCTGCAACTCCATTTCATATCCAATCCATGAAGACCCTCTTTGCCCAATATATTAGCCTCCATAGCATCTTGAACTTTCAACACGTTCTCCATGCCAACTATCGATAATGTTCCTTGGAGATGGCGTAGGCTCTTCAACTCAAATATTTTCCGCCCCTTATTCTTATCAACAATAAACTTTGACAATGTGCGGAGGTGAGTAAGAAAACCAATCCCCACTGGCATCTCTTTTATGCATGGTGTATCACCAATATCTAGATGCCGTAGATTGATCAACTTCTGACTGCTTGTGGGCAACTGAACAAGTTCACGGCAGCCATGTAATAATAACGTTTGCAAATTGGAGCAGTCACAAATGGATTTGGGCAACTCCTTGATTCCAGTCCTGGATAAATCAAGATATCGAAGGTGACTCAATTTGCCTATTGATTTGGGAAGCTCGTTTATAAGATACCCATTGAGAGACAGTGCTCGTAAGCATGGTAACCTTGGAAAGTCTTTAAAAACCAGATTACTTAAGTAAGAAATGTGGAAAGTCTTTTCCCGTATTGGTAGAATCGTACGAAGACACTGAGATGCAGTAATTGCCTTGAATTTTTTGTAATCATCATATTTGTGGGAAATAAATGATGCATGTCGTGCCTCTTCAGAAACCTTGTACTGCTCATTGCTCTCTATATCACGGTCCAGCCTTAGGCATATCAAACAAGCTACATATTGAGCTAGATCATTATTAAGATCATGCATAATGAACCTTGATTCATTCCTAGTCGAATGTTGGAAAAATGATCTTGATAGCAGCTCATTGAAATACTCACAACCCAACTCTTCCATTTCCTTCTGCCCTTCTACTTTCCTCAAGAATCCTTGCGCCATCCATAACATAATCAGCTCCTTCTTGTCAAACTCGTGGGCCTTCGGAAATATTGAACAATATGAAAACAAAGGCTTCAAGTACGGAGGAAGATGATGATAGCTTACCCTTAGAGCAGGGATAATTTCATTGCTCTGTAGCTCCCATATCTTGCTAGTTGAAACTTCTTCCCACTGCTTTGGGCTTCCTTTAGTTCGGAGAAGGCCCCCAAGTGACTTTGCTGCCAAAGGTAAGCCTTTGCATCTCTTTGATATCACCTTTCCAACTTCTTTAAATTCTGGATGACCATCAAAATTTTGTTTCTCAAAGGCATGTTGAGCTAACAGAGAGAGACAATCCTCATCAGATAGCAACTCCAACTCATACACTTCCATAGAACCCATGATTTTTGCAACAACGTGACTGCGAGTAGTGACTATGATCGTGCTGCCGGGGGCACCACCATAAAAAGGAGCACATAGAAGGTGCCATTTTGCATAGTCTTGATTCCATACATCATCTAAAACAAGAAGAAACTTTTTCTTGGAAAGGTTCTCCATTAGCTTTACTTGAACCTTATTTAACTCATTGAACGAGCTACTCTCATCAGACACCTCCTCATAAATTATCTTGCTTATCTTGAGAACATCGAAATCTTCAGTAACACTTACCCAGGCTCTATTATGAAAGGAGTCTTTCACTCCCTCATTATTGTAGAGAGACTGAGCAAGAGTGGTTTTACCAATACCACCCATTCCAACTATTGAGATGATACGAACTTTGCTATCGCGATCGTTCGTTCTATCCTCCTTGAGCAACCATTTGAGAATTGCTGCACTGACTTTTTCTCTGCCAAAAACACGAGCTGGATCAACCAAAGAAGACGTTAAAGGAAGCCTCAGATTTCCTGTTCTTTCCGATTTCTCCCCAACACGCAATTTGAGAATGTTCTTTCTTTTTTCAAGTTCTTGCAAACTATTAGTGATCTCACCAATCTTCCGATCCATGTTATAATTGAATCTAATAGCAGTAGGATTGAATCTCGAAGTAAATTTATGCAGCCTACCAGAGCAGCTTGATTCAGGTGTTGCTATGATCTGGCGACGCCGAGCTTCAGTGGCCAAACCATCTACGACATCCTCGATTTGGAAAGCCAGGTTCTGAACATTGTGCAGCCACAGTTGAATAGGCCTCTGTTCAATCTGCCTGTCTTCTGCATCCTCCAACACTGCCTCAATAGTCTCCAGCATATTAGTCCATTGCTTGAGCTTGCGATCAATTCCGCCAGATGGAATGAATGACAAGGCGACAGGGGCCAAGTTCTCAATCAACAACGAAACTAACGGAGAGACAAACATTTCAGCCATTATAAGAAGATGAGAAGGAAGAAGAGAAGCAATCAAGGATGAGAAAAATTCAGCAATTAGGTGATAAGAGAAATGAAAAGAATGGGAAATACTTTGAAGCAATCAAAAGACAAAGAAGATTCTTTGTTAGAATGGGAGGGCATTACTTTGAAGCAATCAAAAGACAAATCTATATAGGATAAATGGCAACTGTCCAACTCAACAATGAACAGTACAATGAATAGTGCCAAATTTTTTTTTCCCATTTTGCCATCACTAAGTTGTCCCTTTCCCATTTTGCCCTTTTTTTTTAAATAAAAATAAAAAAAAAAAATACCACGTGTCCTCGGACACGGGCTTTTTACTAGTATATACTCCCTCCGTCCCACGTGAATAGACACTTATTTCTTTTTTGGGACGTCCCACGTGAATAGACACTGCCCAAAATGGAAAAGAATTTATTATTTTATATTCATCCTACCCCACCCACTCATTCTCTCTCTTCATTTCCTACCACACAATTTATTCAATCAACTCCACTCATTCTCTCTCTTCATTTCCTACCACACATTTTCATTATTATATTCATTTTCCTTAGTTATTGTGCCAAAATTTTTGGTGTCTATTCACGTGGGCCGGAGGGAGTATATATCAGGAAAAATAAAAGGTCTTAACTGGTGATGGCCAAAATGGGTCGTAGCCCGCGGACACCCGTCCATTTCTGAATTTTGTAAAAAACAAAAAAAATCCAAAATCCATTTAGTCCGTGTTGCGGATTGTCCGGGCCAAGTGGCCGGGTCAGTGGGGTCGGGCCGGACTTTGACCCATTTGATGACACGATCCGTCAGACCCTAGCCCGCCAAGCCCGCGAATCATGTTAAAACGGGTCGGAACGGGTAATCCGTTTGGCCATCACCAGTCACAATTTCAAAGAATTCCAAATGACATACTAGCTACAAATCCATAGAAAAATTGCTAAGCATATGGCATAATAGAGTGAAATTAAAAATGAAAAGAGGGTCATTGGCATATTAGATACGGAAATGGAAAGGAGGTTTTGTCTGCTAAACTTGGGTTTAATTCCGAGAGACTACCTCACCTCAAATCATTCTACATAAAATTTCAATCGAGATCCAAAAATCCATACACAAATAAAAGCCCAGATCAAAATCCCATAAAACCTCAATCGCGTGAGGGTGTTGTGGCGGCCTCCCCAACTCCAGAACCTATAGACTCGTGCCCCAAGCTGGAGGGTCTCCAAATTACCCTTTTTCAAAAAAAACTTTTCTTTATATTCACTTGAAAAGTAGAACAACCATTTTTCAAAACAATTTCAAAATAACCTCTTTACTTGGAGGTGAAATATAAACCTGCTTTAACCAGTTATAACATGTACTCCCTCCGTCCCACGTGAATAGACACCAAAAATCTTGGCACAATAACTAAGAAAAATGAATATAATAATGAAAATGTGTGGTAGGAAATGAAGAGAGAGAATGAGTGGAGTTGATTGAATAAATTGTGTGGTAGGAAATGAAGAGAGAGAATGAGTGGGTGGGGTAGGATGAATATAAAATAATAAATTCTTTTCCATTTTGGGCAGTGTCTATTCACGTGGGACGTCCCAAAAAAGAAATAAGTGTCTATTCACGTGGGACGGAGGGAGTATAAGTTACAAGTACTACAACTGCAAAAGCTTACACAAGCCAACTTTAAAACAAACCAATCACAGGTTTAATTACAACCCAACACGACTGAAACATGTTTAAAAAAGTTTTATATACAAAACTTTTCCCAAAAGAATAACAACCACAATCTATTCCCAATTTCCCAAACCAACACATACCCTGATAATCCAAAAGATGTCCAAACTCCTTTCCGGCCTCACCGGTCCGGTCCTCCTGTCTCAACGGGATCTAAAACAATCAAGGGAGAAGGGGTGAGAATAAATTTCAGCAAGCTATTATGTATGCAACAATATGCCATACAATATGCAACACATAAACAGGTTGCTCAATATCACATATGCAACACATAAACAGGTTGCTCGTAATCACATTGGCAAAGCGGTAAACACATTCTGTTACCTTCTCTTTACCTTTCCCATCTGAATCATATGCAGTACAACGGTGGGAGTAATACTCCGCTCATTTGTGAACTGCTTAAGCATATTCACGTCTTATAAGATCTCTTTCAGAGAAACATATAAGATATCAGCAATCTTATGAACTGTTCAGACATATCCACAGAAGCTGTACCCCAATCTGTGGCCACAGAGGGGTGAGAGGTCACAGGTATAAGAAAATCTAAACACCTTATGAAATATTTTCTCATAAGTGATAGTATTCCATATACCCCCAAGGATCAGCTGATATAACCACATCCAAGCACATAATAGATACTTGCAAATATATCCACCCCATGGGATATCAATACATAACATGGTACTTATTCCTCGTGTTAAACCAATCACAATAGTGCAACATATATTTAAACACTATTGAAGAACAACAATCCAATGACATGGTATCAATAATCATGCTCAAACAAATGAAACAGTGCAACACGTATTTACACACTATGTGCACAACCAATAATGAATATGTAATCACATATGGCCACAATGTATATCAAGTAAGCCCTACATATTCATTACACCATATATAATCCAGTAACATGGTATTAGTACTCCTGCCCAAACCAATGAAGTAGTGCAACATCTATTTAATGTACTATATGAACCAATAACCATATACAGGTAACCACGTAGGGGTACAATATAATATAAGTAGCCCTACGCATTCATGACATAACGTTAAACACCTTCTATAAAGGTTCCATAACAATTTACCAAGTTTTTATCAACTTTGGTGAACTAGTTACATTGCCTTCCAACCATTTTCAGGACAATATTTAAAGTCTTTCCCAATATCAATTTGGACCATTTAAAGTTCCATTGTATAGTACTAAAGTTGTACTAGAAGTATAGTTAAAGAAGGACTAAATCCCTACCCATTTGAATAGGTTTAAAGGGCCTAGAAAATGCTACCTTGAACCTGAACTGGGCACGACTCGTGCCCCTCGGCATGACTCGTGCCTTATTCCCGCACGAGTGATTCCATTTACCCAACTCGTGCCCCTGCTGGCTACAACTGCCGCACGGCTGCACTGGCCATGGGAACGACTCGTGCTCCAGGGCACGAGTCGCGCCCAACACCAGAAATTGCTACTGATGCTGAAACATCATTCAACCAAGGAAAGACACACCACTTTGGTCATGCTACCTTGACCCCAGCCATACCAAACTTCAGTGAAACAATTTCCAACTCAATTCCAAACCTTCTACCCCATATAACATACTCCTTCAAGCCATGAACATATATAAATAACAACTTCTCATTTCCAAGTCATAACCTTATCATACTCATTTCTCAATTCATTTTTCTTTCATTTCAACACCAAATAAAATACCAAAAGCATCATAGATCATATCTTTCACCATAATATCATCTTTAAACATAAAATGAGCAATTATGGAAAGAATCATAATAACTTACCAAAAATAGGTCGAAATAAAAGGAAGATTTAATCGGCTATACTTGATCTAATCGACTCCCTGATCACAAATAAGAAGTCGAAATTGAAAACGGATCAACGGTTGATTTGCTAGGATTTTCTGAAGGTAACCCTAGGTTATAGGATGATACGTAGTACTGAGAGAGAGAAAGAGAAGAACTGGGAGGCTTCTGGGAGAAGAAGGATTTTTATATAGGCAAGTTACACCTAGGCTCCTCCAAGAATCAATCAACTACAATTCACTACCTTAAGCTTATTTTTACACTTTAGCTCCTCAATACTTTTTATAACATTTCATTTAAAATTTCAAGTATTATAACTTTACTACACCAATTCCCATTTCCTTCATTTAGACATTATATAATTAAAATTAATTTAATAACATCTAAATTCACGTAATTCACCAAAATTGTCAAAATGAACACGTAATCAATTCAAATAGCATATAATGCATAAGATGAGATGCAAAGCAACCCAACCCCACGTGCTCCACGTGTGACCAAAATGGTGCCTAGGTTTAGGGTCGTGACACTCACTCCCCCTTAAATAAAATTCGTCCCGAATTCGGACTTCACTTACATGAATGATCAAACAAATCAGGATACTTCTATCTCATCTCAGATTACAATTCCCAAGTAGCTTCCTCAATAATGTGATTCTTCCACAAAATTTTCACTACAGGAATACTCTTGGTACGCAATTCCCGGACCTGCCACTCCAGAATCCACAATGGTACCTCCACATAGGTCATATCCGCCTGGATATCCCCAGGAGGAGAACTCAATACATGAGAGGAATCATAACAGTATTTCCTCAACATGGAAATATGAAACAAATCATGGAGAGAAGAAAGAGATGGAGGTAGAGCCAATCGATAGGCTAACTCTCCCACCTTCTCTAATACCTCAAATGGACCAACAAATCTAGGAGCCAACTTTCCTTTGTTGCTAAACCTTTTAATCCCTGTTCTTGGTGAAATCTTCAAGAATACAAGATCCCCAACCTGGAATGATAACTCCCTTCTTCTAGTGTCGGCATAGCTCTTCTGTCGACTCGGGGCTGTCCTCAATCTGTCACGGATCACTTTGCTCTTCTCGGTTGAATCTCTAACCAAGTCTGGACCCCAAAGTCTAACTTCACCAACTTCGTCCCAACACATTAGAGATCTATATTTTCTCCCATACAGTGCCTCATATGGTGCCATCTCAATGCTAGATTGGTAGCTATTGTTATAGGTAAATTCCACTAAAGTCAAATGGTCTTCCCAAGATGAATGGAAGTCCATCACACAAGCCCGTAGCATGTCCTCAAGAATCTGAATGGTCCTCTCAGTCTGCCCATCAGTCTGAGGATGAAATGCTGTGCTAAAACTCAACTTAGATCCCAAGGCTTCATGCAAAGCCCTCCAAAACCGCGAGGTGAATCTCAGATCCCTATCAAAAACAATGTTGACAGGTACCCCATGAAGTCTCACAATCTCACGGATATACAACTGGGCCAATCTCTCCATTGAATACTTATGGCCATCCTCTAATACCTGCCTTTTGATCTCTGGGGAAGAAGGTACGCAAATCCTTCCTTTGAAGGTTAGAATCCCATCCTTGTTCAATGAAAACTCCCTAGTCTTTCCATCTTGCAATTTCTCCCTAATTTTCTTCAATTCATTGTTATTCAACTGAGCTTCCAAAAGATCCCCATATAAAGTAGGAACAGCTCTGACATTCGAAAATAACATATCACCTTTCAATTCCCGAGATACCATGGATGATAAATGAGCCTTACGGCTAATAGCATCAGCCACCACGTTAGCCTTCCCGTTATGATAGGAAATGACACAATCATAGTCCTTCAGAAGCTCCAACCAACGCCTCTGTCTGTTGTTCAGTTCCTTTTGGGTAAATAAGTATTTCAGGCTCTTATGATCTATAAATATCTCAAATTTTGCTCCATACAAGTAGTGTTTCCATTTATGCAACGCAAAAACAATAGCAGCTAACTCTATATCGTGGGTAGGATAATTCTGCTCCGCTGGTGATAACTTCCTTGAAGTATACGCAGTTACCTTCCCATTTTGCATAAGGACACAACCCAATCCTTCTTTGGAGGCATCACTGAAAATAACAAAATTCTCACAACTCTCTGGAAGTGTAAGGATAGGAGTTGAAGTCAATCTCTTCTTTAACTCAGAAAAACCAGCTTCACACTTAGCATCCCATATAAATGGTACATCCTTCCGAGTCAATCTGGTCAACGGAGTTGCAATCCTCAAAAATCCCTCTATAAATCTTCGATAATACCCCGCTAACCCAAGGAAACTACGAACCTATGTCACTGTAGAAGGCTGTTTTCAGTTGACTACGACCTCAATCTTTGTAGGATCCACTGTAATACCAGTAATGGATACCACATGACCCAAGAAAGAAATCTGTTCAAGCCAAAACTCACATTTACTGAACTTTGCAAATAACTGTTTCTCACGAAGCACGGATAAACAATTCTCAAGTGCTTCTCGTGATCTTCCCTGGATTTTGAATATACCAGGATATCATCAATAAAAACCACAACGAAACTGTCAAGATACGGCTTGAAGATCCTGTTCATTATATCCATAAATACTGTCGGTGCATTAGTCAACCCAAATGGCATAACAAGAAATTCATAATGCCCGTACCTTGTTCTGAAGGCTGTTTTAGAAATATCATCTGGCTTGATTTTCAACTGATGGTATCCGCTATGCAAGTCCAACTTGGAATATATAACGGAACCTTGGAGTTGATCAAATAAATCATCAATATGAGGAAGAGGATATTTGTTCTTAATAGTAGCTTGATTCAGCAATCTGTAATCAATACACAACCTCAATGTACCATCCTTCTTCCTAACAAACAAAACTGGTGCTCCCCAGAGTGACACACTGGGATGAATGAAACCCTTATCTAATAATTCCTGCAACTGAATTTTCAACTCTTTTAACTCAGCTGGAGCCATTCTGTAAGGTGCTTTAGAAATTGGTGAAGTACCTGGCAATAAATCAATACAGAACTCCACCTCTCTATCCGGAGGCATAAAATACTCAGTTGAGAATACATCACTGAACTCATTCACAACTGGAACACAAGATAGTTCAGGAGACTTCTTACTAGAGACTAACATATATGCCAGGTATCCCTCACACCCTTTTAATAACAACTTTCTAGCCTTTAGTGCAGATATAACATGAATGCCAAATAAAGACTTATCAGCATCAAATATAAACACAGGCACATCAGACATAGAAAAGGTGACTCACTTTCTGCGACAGTCCACCAAGGCATGACAATAACTCAACCAGTCCATGCCTAAAATAACATCAAAATCTTAGATTCGTAACTCTACCAAATCCATTGGCAATACATGCCCACATAAAATCACCTCACAATCATGATTGATCAAAGAGGATTCGAGGGACTCTCCTACAGGAGTAGAAACCTCTAGCACATAAGGCAACAACTTAGGCAACTTATACAATGTGAATGCAAAATGAGATGCCACATAAGAATGAGATGATCCAGGGTCGATAAGAATACGAGCCCTGACCCCTGAGACAGGGAGAATACCTCTAATGAACGCGGTGGGATCTACCGTGCCTCGACCTAAGGAAAACACTCTACCTTGTACTCTCTCTTTAGACTTCCCCTCAACATCCCTCTTTACGCCACCTCTGGCCTGGTCACCCTGCTGTCTACCACCCGCAGCTTGACCCTGTTTAAATTTAGGACAATCCTTTTTGAAGTGCCCCATCTCTCCACAATTTATACATTTACCTTGTTTCCTCCAACAGTGTCTTCAGAATGTCCTATCCTCTTGCAAAAATTGCAAATAGTCCCAAATTGGCTGGATACAGGACGAGTTGAAACTGTAACCTTTCCTCCCTTAGACACTACTGGAGTTGAAGACTTCTGCTGACCCCTGCTCTGACCTGAACTCTGGTCTGGAAACTTAGTCTTGCTTCCACTACCTTCAGGCTTGCCCCAATGTTCTTGAATGTCATTTTCAATTCTGTATGCCATGTTTACTGCTGCCTGGTAGTTGGGAAATTCATGTGTCAACAATTGTTTCCTGAACTCCAACCCCAGTCCCTTCACAAACCTGTAGACTCTCCTTCCTTCATCTGTTACTAGATGTGGACAATACCTCGCCAGCTCTGTAAATTTTGCTGAATACTGGGCCACTGTCATTGCCCCCTGCTCGAGCTTCAGAAATTCAACCTCTTTCTTGTCTTTGGTGATCACTGGAATAAAATGCTCTTTGAATATCCCTGTGAAGTTGTCCCAAGTTTGGGGCGTGTGGTCCCGCTCCCAACTCTCCTTAAGTATTTGCCACCAGTGCTCTGCAAGACCTTCCAGTTTGAACACTGCACATCTGACTTTTTCTTCATCTGTACTCTCCATTGCCGCAAAAATCTTATTCATAGATTCCAACCATCTCTCTGCTATCGCTGGACCTGGATCCCCGTTGAAGCTTGGTGGAGCCATTTTGATAAACTTTTCTAAACCGTATGCTGGCCTTCCCTCAGGTTGCTGCTGTGCCTGATCCTGAGCTGCCATATTATGAAGGAAAACCCTGAACATAGCCATCATTTCAGCATTCTGGTTTCCCCCAGCTCCCATATCACCAATATTTCCCTGATCCCTCTGCCGGTAATCACCAGTTCCAGCCATTACAACAATCCCTGCATTAAACACTCGGCATCAGATATCACACACTCCCTCTTAGACTAGTCATCTACCCTTGACTTCTAACCAAAGCTCTAATACCAACTGTGGCGGCCTCCCCAACTCCAGGACCTATAGACTCGTGTCCCAAGCTAGAGGGTCCCCAAATTACCCTTTTTCAAAAAAACTTTTCTTTATATTAACTTGAAAATTAGAACAACCCTTTTTCAAAACAATTTCAAAATAACCTCTCTACTTGGAGGTGAAATATAAACCTGCTTTAACCAGTTATAACCTGTATAAGTTACAAGTATTACAATTGCAAAAGCTTACACAAGCCAACTTTAAAACAAACCAATCCCAGGTTTAATTACAACCCAACACAACTGAAACATGTTTATAAAAGTTTTATATACAAAACTTTTCCCAAAAGAATAACAACCACAATCTATTCCCAACTCCCCAAACCAACACATACCCTGACAACCCAAAAAATGTTCAAACTCCTTTCCGGCCTCACCGGTCCGGTCCTCTTGTCTTAGCGGGATCTAAAACAATAAAGGGAGAAGGGGTGAGAATAAATCTCAGCAAGCTATTATATATGCAATAATATGCCATACAATATGCAACACATAAACAGGTTGCTCAATATCACATATGCAACACATAAACAGGTTGCTCGTAATCACATTGGTAAAGTGGTAAACACATTACATTACCTTCTCTTTACCTTTCCCATCTGAATCATATGTAGTACAACGGTGGGAGTAATAATACACTCATTTGTGAACTGCTTAAGATTATTAATGTCTTATAAGATCCCTTTCATAGAAACATATAAGATATCAACAATCTTATGAACTGTTCAGACATATCCACAGAAGTTGTACCCCAATCTGTAGCCATAGAGGGGGGAGAGGTCACAGGTAATGACATCAATATTGTACTTACCTGGAATCCCCTGCGGTTGTTCCCTGTCATTGAACCATTGATAGTGATTCAGGGCTATGTTCTCTATCAAGTCGTAAGCTTCATCCACCGTCTTATTCATTAGTACACCTCCTGCGGCGGCATCAATTGTCTACCTTGTTCTATATGTGAGACCATCGTAGAAGGTGTGCACAATTAACCACTTTTCAAGCCCGTGGTGAGGGCACATCCTTAGGAGCTCTTTGAATCGCTCCCAAGCTTCATACAGTGATTCGCTTCCTGTTTGGCTAAAATTTGTAATCTTCGTCCGAATTTGATAGGTCTTGCTTGGAGGGAAGAAACGTCCAAGGAATGCTGCTTCAATTTGGTCCCAAGTTGTAAAAGAGTTGGGTGGGACTGAAATTAACCAATGTTTCGCCTTATCCTTTAAAGAAAAAGGAAAAAGGCGCATCCGAATCGCTTTCGGGGTAACATTCTGAATACGTGTGGTATCACAATATTCAAGGAATGTTTGGATGTGGAGATGGGGATCTTCGAAAGCGGTGCCTCTATATTGATTATTCATAACCATATGCAATAGTTGCGGCTTTATCTCAAAGTGTGCCGCTCCGGTATTTGGCACAACAATAGGGGATCTAGTTCCCGGGGTACTTGGATTTACGAAGTCCCGTAGGGTCCTAGCGGGTGTTTGCGGTTCTCCTTCCATATGTTTCCTTAAGGTCTCTTTAAATCTTCTTAGTCTCTCGTGAAAGTTTCGTTCGAGTTCCGGATCAAAATTTTCAAGGAATGTCCGAGCCCTTTTCATACATTAAGGAAAAACACTTGAAGAGAGATTAAACGCAACAATTTATCGGAAAAAAAGCAAAATAGTAAAAACAAAATAAAACGAAAAATTATGTAGTAAATACAAAAATAAAAAGTAAACTGTTGTCCCCGGCAACGGCGCCAAAAACTTGTTGGGGTGTTAACCTAACGGCTTATTTATATCCGCAAGCGCACGAGCTATTGTAATATAGCGGGTGCAAGTACGGGTCGATCCTACAGAGACAGGGTTTACTTAGGGAATATTTTTGTCTTTAGAATAATAGAAAAGATTGGGGGGGGAGATAAAGTTGATTTTGGAAAATATAAAGAACATAAACAGAAAATACTTTTAATAAAACTCTTATAAAACGAAGCATTCTTGGGATTGGAAATCGTACACATAACATTGTTCATCAAATTGTCATTGTCTTAGAAATATAGATTTTCATTTAAATCAAGGATGGTATGTTAGGCTTACGCTACTTCTCACGGTCAAGGCAGTAGCGTTGTATTCTTCACTAATTATGTCCTAACTGTTTGAGATTTTCGTTTACGTTACCCCCGCCCTGTCACAAATGGGCGTTCCGGCTTATCTCTAGCTGACCATAATTAGTAAGAATCCACTAAGAACGAGAGTCAACATACTTTCCATTAAAGGAACATCCCTAGGCCGTTGAACTACTTTCGTGATCAATGGAACCTAGTTTCTTTATATGGTTCCGTCAATCGAGATTCTCCACTAGGTACTTCTCTCAATTGACTGAATCATACAAGTTGGACGTCTCCAAAATGTAAGGCATTTTGAGAATAATATAGAGAAATTGTTTAGATGAAGAAAGAAGACAAGACTATTCATTTTTTAGATGATGAACATGTATGTTTTTGAGTTTTCAACCCAAAGAATAAGGAGAATTTACTCACTAGCCATCTAGAACATATAAGCAATTAAAAATAGAGAAGAGAGTAAGAGGACTTATGATGAAATAGAAGGCAAATGGCTGAAATGATGCTTCACTTTTATTGCTTTTCTCCAAAGTACTTCAAGAACAAAATATGAACTTTGATCTTCAAATGATCTTTGGAAATTGATATCACAAGTGCTATACTATGGAATATCACTAAAATTCTGTGTATAATTCGTCTGTCATGTATTTTTAAGACTGATTACAAAGGGTCTTTTTATAAGGGGGAGGGAACTCTTCAAGAAGGTGCTTCCAAAATGTGCCTTTTAGTCTGCAGTCACAACTTTGCACGGCCGTGTCAAGGGTTTTGCACGGCCGTGCACCCTTGGCGCCAGATTTGAATTTGAATTTGGGAGACTTGCACGGCTGCTCCGAGACTAGCTGCACGGCCGCTCCAATAGTTGACACGGCCACGCCAGTTCAAGGCTCGGCCACTCCATGGTTTGGGGCCAAAAATGGCCTGTCATGGCCTTAAGTGCACGGCCGCTCCAACAATAGCTGCACAACCGCTCCTCTTGGATTTCAGCTTGTATGTTTGATTTGCTTTGTTGTTCCTCCATGCTTTTGAACCAAAGTGTCCAAGCATTTTATTGATCATAAAAAAAACTCTAAAACCTGTCTAAAATGCATAAAACATATCAAAAGCGTAAAATCTAATAAAATAGAGAAAGTAAGTAAAAAGTACTAAAAATGCTATGAGAAATGATGTTTTATCCATGTAAAAGTATATAAAACTTAGGATAAATGACTATATAATAGTCACTTATCACCTGCGGTCCGCACATGAATGCTAGAGCATTGACACAGATCATCCTGCGTATGGGATACTATTGGGTATCAATAGAAACAGACTGCATCTAGTTCATCAGAAGCTGCGACAAATGTCAACGGTTCTCCAACCTCAATCACATCCCTCCTCACGAACTCTATTGCATGACTACGCCATGGCCTTTCGCCACATGGGGAATCGACGTCATCGGCAAAATCACTTCGCCAGGGAGCAATGGTCACGAGTTCATATTAGTCGCAGTCGACTACTTCACCAAATGGGTAGAAGCCAGATCATACAAGGTACTAAATTCTAAGAAGGTGGCCGAGTTCATAAGAGAGAACATCATGTGCAGATACGGAGTGCCCAACGAGATAATATCCGATAATGGGACTCACTTCGAAGGAGATTGTGACCAACTGTTGACCGAGTTCAGAGTTACGCGCCACAAGTCTTCTCCCTACAGACCACAGACTAATGGTGCAGTAGAGGCAGCAAACAAGACTCTTACAATGATAATCAGAAAGATGATCGTCAGAGGTCGGGATTGGCCCGAGAAGCTACATCTAGCCCTCTGGGGATACAGAACATCAGTCAGAACCACCATAGGGGAGACTCCTTTCGCACTTACCTATGGAATGGAAGCAATGTTACCAGTGGAATTGGAAATTCCATCCCTTCGAGTCCTCTTGGAAAACGGGATCAACGAAGTCGAATGGCTTCAGAGCCATCACGACGAACTTGCTCTACTCGACGAGCGCAGATTGAAAGCCATGGAGCACACTCGTGCCTACCAAAGAAGAATGGCCCGAGCATTTAATAAGAAAGTCAAGATTCGAGACATCAGAGAAGGCGACTTGGTGCAAAAGTAAAAGCCTCCTACGCAAACCAATCCCCTCAAAAAGTGGGAGCCTACCTGGATAGGCCCATTCGTGGTACAAAGAATCTTCTCCGGAGGAGCCATGAAGTTAGCAGATTTGGACGGGAACCCTTTCGTTAACCCCGTGAACGGAAGCAAGCTCCGCAGATACTTAGTTTGAGGAAGAGCACGAGTTAACTCTCCTTCCCCATACACTACCCCTCAGTAAAATTAAAGTGCTAAAAATGTAATACCCAACTGGATACATTCCCGATAATGATCCAGGTAAAAAACAGGGTCACACTTCTTTTGTCTTTGTTTTTCTCAAATATCACCTAAAGTGTCGAACTACGGTGACCTGAGCCCCTTAGTCCAATTGTTAAAGGGGAACGTAGGCAGCCATCATTGGTTAGGTCTCAAAAAAAAAAAAAAAAAAACAAATAAGCATCAATCGCTAGTGTTTCGAAAAACTCTTTTCAATTAACCTACAAATTCATTACGGTTAAAACAATCTTTGATGAGTTCAAGCACGGTCAACTCTTGGCTCGCTATACGCTAGCAAAACTGCAATAAAACATTAATCAATTAATGTGTCTGCAATGACAGTGGGTGGATACTCCGGACAACAAGGTCAACCTAGTCCCCCGTACTTGGTCCTTCATCCTTCTTCCCCTTCCCTTTTCCGCGGCGAGTATTCTTCACCTTTACAGGGAATATTCCCGTAGTCCTTCTACCTGGCTCAGGGACCCTTCCCGACGCCTCCGTCAAACCGGCAGCTGCAAACGTAGCCCTTTCCCTAGCTCTATCTTGAGCTGCCTCTCTCCGAGTCATCATGACCATGCTTTGATCGGCCGCCCGACTAGCATTGGCCTCATAGTCAGCCATGTCGTCCCCAGTATGATTCTGAGGATTAGCCATCGCCTCGGCTCTCCTCAAATTCGAGCCTTCAGGGTAATCAAGACCCAACAGCTCACCCATTCTCCACAAAATGGCCATCTGTGTCTCCCCCATACACTCTTCGTACCGGTTCGATATCTTTGCGTAGACGACAGTGCCCCTCTCCGGTGAAAGAGAACCCTGGCAGGAAAGGACGTTTGTTGCCACAGCCGTGTGAGAAGCAACAGCGTCGAAGGAACTTCCATCAGCAGAGATCCCACCTCGAAGGTTGCAGCATGACCCAAACCCGTCAATGGCACCTGCTCCAGCCCGTACTGTCGCAGCACCAAGGATGGAATTTAGAAAACAGCCTGGGACAACCTCGGTACTCTGACAACCAAAAGACCCTCCTGAGCGGTCCGACAAGTTTGTAGCTTCCAATGAGGAACCCACCATTGCAAGTGATGTGTGCGGAGTCTGGCCATCCAGAGCTCCAGTTCAGCCTGATCGCCCCCTATCACTAGAGGACGTCGAGAAAAGGACCAGGGGTCACAAGACACTAGCACCTCGGGCACCATCTGCAATCGCTCCCTCAACCACATAGTGAGCATAGCGGGACTCCCTCCCCACATGTATCGGCTGTCGGTCGCCATCCGACCTATGCCAAGGAATGTCTCGCCCAGAATCAAAGGCACGATGTCTCCCCCGTTCCGGCACTGCCTCACCAGGTCCAGCACACAGCGATGGCACACACCCAAGGACGTGAATGTGAACAAAGTAGCAATTGTGCACAAAGCAAAAGCGTCCCACTCGAAATTGCTCCCCTCGACACCGGCAAATTTATCGGGCAGCCCCGAAATGTCAACATAGTCTGTGTTCAGTATTAGCATCCCGTATGCTTCTTCAGCCGAGATACCAAGCAGAGACACTAACTTCTCAACAGTGGCCATGCCACCCGTCAAGGGAAGAACTAGCTGTTTCGTCTCAGGTCCTCCTAATATGCCCGGAAATCTTCAAACGTGAGCGTGATCTCGTTGTACGAAAAGTTGCACACGTGCCTCCGTACGTCCCAGAAGTGAGCCGCAGCTCTCAAAAGATCCCAATCCGGCATGATCTCCTTCAAAGCCCAAATGGATTTCATCCCGTAACAACCCTCAAAAAAACCCTTGCTTTGCCTCGTGTGGTGCCGTACCCATGACTGGAAATTATCCAAGTATCGCTCTTGCATCTGAGACGATAGCCTAGGAAATGGAGTCATGGAAAGAGCAAGGAAAACCTTCAAGAATTTAAGAGAGTAATGCAGTGTTTGATCAGAAGCAAACGTGCTGTTTTCACAATTGCAAAAACTGAACTGCAATTTAAAAGAATCTGGAAATTGAATCCAAGTCTGGCCGGACTATTCCTCAAGTTGACTGGGTCAACTCTGCAGCCAGCTGCTTCAATTTGGAAACATTTCCAAGCCATATCCTGTTCAAGCTTCATTGAAACTACGTGCATCCATAGTTTCAATCAACCACTGCTAACACCACTTTCGCCCCGGGCTCGTGCAACAGTGCAATTAATTAAATAACAGTGCATATAGGCATAAATTTTGACCAGTTCAAATTTTTGTGCATGTTTCATTACTTATTTTTGATCAACCTACTTGCTTATTTGCCAAAAATAAAAGAAGGTAATCACTAAATAAATGTGCAAAATACAAAGTTCCGCCTCAAAGGCCCTTTTCAAGTACAAGTCAAATTGTTTGGACAATACACACATTTTGTCTAAAAATAAAACAAAAGAGGACTACTCAGAGTCCTGCTCGTCATCCAAGCACTTGAAGTACTGCCCCGCAGCAGCCGGATCCACCGAGGACAGGTAATCTCCAAACTCCTCCAGGCGGGAATACGAGAAAGGCTGCCTCCGTGCATGTGACCCCGCGGACTCTCCCTGTTCGTGCCCCGAGAATGAAGAGTGACGAGCTCCGAACCCCGCCGTCTCACCAGAGAACTGGCCGAACCCCTGCGTAAAGTCCGCCCCACTAATCGTGGAGGCAGACGAGTCTCTCGGCCTAGATGGCCTCGACTCATGTATAGCCGCACTCCTTCGGGAGTTACACCGCAGGAACTCCACGAGTCTCCTGGCGTAGTTGGCCCACCCGTCCAAATGTCTCATGGCCTGGTTGTACGTACGGCCAACACCTGCAAATCAAGAAAGTCGTCAAAAGACAAACAGACAGCACAAATGTAACATTTGCAGAATGCTACTATCAAGTACAGAAAATCAAAGCACTCACCATAGCATTGGGGTCCACTCTGTACTGAGGCCTCGTCTCCTCCGGAATAGGGATCACCAATCGCTTCGCCAAGCGAAAGCCGCTCCCTACATGCCCGCCGAGCGCGAGGGAGTGGGTAGTCCCGGGGATATGCAGGGCCCTCGCCCTACCTGTGAAGCACTTGCGGGCTCCTCAGCCTCGTCCTCAGGAAGATGTCATAGTCGGCACCCTCTATGATAAACTCGGTATAGAACACGCCCTGTCTGTACCGCTCCAGATCCTCCATCAGTATCAACGAAGGATGCTTCATGTGTGGAGGCGGGTCCATCGGAACCATAGGAAGGGACCCCAGACCATGCTGATAGGTCACCCTCTCCCTCAGATACATCGCATCACAATGAAGCCCCACCAGCAGCTTCCGCCGACATGTGACCTCCCTAGCAGCCTGGACCACAAAAACATTAATCTGGTTCCACCAAGTCAGCTGGATCCGCCCGGAAAACTCTCGACTCATGGCCAGAGACACCTCCTCGTAAGTCAGCCGAGTACCCTCCCTCGATGTCGCCGGCTTCTTCGCCTCCTTCTGCCAAATCAACATGGCAGGAAACAAGGACTCATACTCCTCCTTGGTCTCCCACCTCTGCGGGTGGAACACCTCCAAAAACCACACCTGTCAAGCACATGGAAAGTTATGTCAGCTACAGAGCAGATACATACGAGTACAAAATGAGACAAGGAAGAGAAAAAGACGGGAACTTACATCCAAAGCAAATGAAAAGCAGCATAAGGTATTCTCCTCTCCCCGCGAGAACCTATCCAAAGCATGGTAGAGCTCGGGCAGTCCAGCTTCCCCCCATGCGAACCCTCCCACGACATCCAGATCAGTCAGCGAGCCAAGCAGATGGAAGTGACATGATGTGTCAGAAGTAGAAAACAGGGTAGCTGACAGAGCAAACCATAGGAACCCTCGAGCCAGATGCTCTGCGGTCATCCTCGGAGACCCCTCCAAATAAGCAACAATACCCCTCCTCATATGAGCCTCCATCGGCCCGTATCGAATACTCAAGCCCCTGGCATCGGTAATATCAAAACCCAGCAGCTCCGACAACTGCCCCGGAGTGTAGCCATCCACCCACACCAGTATGTTGCCCCAAAATTGCAACCCCGTAATCGCCGCAAAGTCAGTGGGAGTCACAGTCGCCTCCCCCACCTGAAGTGAAACATGTGGGTCATGTCCTACCAGTACTCGCTTAGGGCAACGTAAAAGACCCTCGCCCTCTGCGTCGAAGCCACCGCGGCTACTGCACTGATAAACCCAGCCAAACCGGAGTCAACCATAAACTACTGCGGACTTCTCTCTCCGTCCCAAGCCTCGTCTGGGAGTATCTCCCACAGCGCTCTAACTGCCTCGAAGGCTCCCCTGCTCTTCAAGTTGCGAACGTCAACTGTCCCTCTCCCCTGCAGGTGAACATGACAAAAGTACGTTAATACAGAAGCGACATCAACAGAATGCACAAACGCATATCAAATAATGAAACGCAGAAACAGTTCAGTTTCAAAAACCCGTTCATTAACGGTTCATTTTTCTAAAATATTTCCATCCCGATTGGAGTATTGACGGTTCAGTTTCAAAAACCCGTTCATTAACGGTGCATTTTTCTAAAATATGTCCATCCCAGTTGGAGTATTAACGGTCCAAAATCCAAAAAATGTCAAACATTTTGAAAACTCCGTCGAATTCGGAACTTTCAAAACATTTCGAAAACTCCGTCGAATTCGGAACTTTCAAAACATTTCGAAAACTCCATCGAATTCGGAACTTTCAAAACCTTTCGAAAACTCCGTCGAATTCGGAACTTTCAAAATATTTCGAAAACTCCGTCGAATTCGGAACTTTCAATCATTTCAAAAATTTCGAAAAAATTACTCCGTCCCGAATTAAACTTACTTTAATTTCGAAAAACACCTCTAGGCATGGAATTTTGCAACCAAAATTTTTATGTCATCTACCCATAACGTCAATTGAACTACACTCTAGTCAATTTTGAAAAAGGCACATAGCAAAGTCAAAAGCCCCAATTCGGGCACCAAGAACCCTAACTCATTTCTAGTCAAAATTCTAAAATGTAAAGAATGCACTTTCTTGAAATTAACGGAATTTAGAGAAAGTTTACCTGTCTTTCGATCCCTCCCTTGGATTTGTGAGTGTCCCAAGCCGGATAAAATTCAGATCCATGGGAAGAGCGGTGGTTCGAACGGTCCTCACCAACCTCGTTCTTTCGTTGTCAGTCCTCCTATGGCTAGCCATTGGTCCCAAACCGGCATCCATGTCGATTTTCTCTCGAAAATTTGAACAAAACTCGCGAAATGGGGAAGAATTTTCCTCTCCTTTTTTCTCTCCCTCGCCTGGAAAAATGGTGGAATGGCACCAGTTTGCGTCGGCCTTAGCGCTGATTTGAATCTGGTCAAATTCAGTCCAAGTCCGGCCGGACTCTTTTGCAGCTGAAAAGATTTCTTTACCAATTTGGCCCCTCAGCTTCTCACAGTTTCAATTTTACCCCTTTTGGCCCTCAAAAGTGTAAAATTTACCCAAGTTAGACCTTTCTAACACCCCCTCCCCCGAGGTCAAGTCCCGTTAGTTTCTCGCTAACGCTCCGTCTCCAGACGTTAAATTTTCAGTTAGTTTTCACTAACGTTCGTCTCCAGACGTTAAATTTCAAACCGTCTCCGGACGTTAAATCACAATCTCGTCTCCAGACGTTAAATTTCCAGTTAGTTTTCACTAATGATCGTCTCCAGACGTTAAATTTCCAGTTAGTTTTCACTAACGTTCGTCTCCATACGTTAAATTTCAAATCGTCTTCGGACGTTAAATCACAATCCCGTCTCCAGACGTTAAATTTTCAGTTAGTTTTCACTAACGTTCGTCTCCTGACGTTAAATTTCAAACCGTCTACGGACGTTAAATCACAATCTCGTCTCCAGACGTTAAATTCTCAGTTAGTTTTCACTAACGTTCATCTCCAGACGTTAAATTCCAAATCGGCGTTTGACATTCAAACGCTCATTTCAGCTCCACATCAATGTTTAACATTCAAACGCTCAGTCTCGTCTGCGGACATTAAATCACAATTCCTTCTCCCGACGTTAAAATTCCCATTGGTTTTCACCAACATTTACTTCCCCGGCAGTCGTCGTAAGCCCGACCTTCTCATTTCAGCGGCCATCAAGGTAAGCCCGCACAACAATCCCTCTTCGGCCATCACCGTAAGCCCGAACATTCCTCCCCAGCAAGATCCTAAGACCATCCGTCTAAGAAGAAACGTCAATCACTCCCCTCGATTCCTAACTGTCTTTGTTAGAACTCTGGAAGCTTTTCCCCAGCAATGTGTCAATCTCTCTCGAGATCACATTACATTCCTAACCCCGTCGTTAGAACGTCAATACTTCCATGTTGTTAAGAACGCCAGTTTAACACAACCATTCTCATCATTGCCACCATATCCCCAGCAGATAAAACCTGGCCGTCATCATAAGTCCAGTTCCCAAGGCACGAACGCCTCACAAAATCAATCTCCAGGCACGAACGCCTTCATCTCAGGACAAGCACGTCCTCATAATCTCGGTCTGAGGCTCCACATGCCCTCGTAAGTTTCAGCAATCTCGGTCTGAGGCGCCACACGCCCTCGTAAGTTTCAGCATTCTCGGTCTGAGGGGCCACATGCCCTTGTAAGTTTCAGTAACTTCGGTCTGAGGCGCCACACGCCCTCATAGGTTTCAGTAACTTCGGTCTGAAGCACCACACGCCCTCAAAAGTTTCAGTATTCTCGGTCTGAGGCGCCACATGCCCTCGAAAGTTTCAGTATTCTCGGTCTGAGGCGCCACACGACCTCGTAAGTTTCAGCAATCTCGGTCTGAGGCGCCACACGCCCTCGAAGGTTTCAGGAATCTTAGGTTCAGACGCCTCATAATAGTCTCCATTCAGGTTCAGACGCCTCACAACAGTCTCGCTTAGGTCAAGGTCCCCACGCGCGGCTCCTTGCACCTATGAACTACGATCGGCTTGATTCCCGCTCGGGATACGTAGGAATCCTTTCGCTAAGGGTCCAGCCAGCTGACCGCCCAGGTCTTTCAAAGTAAGGCATCCCCCGATTTGGATCCTTATCATTTTTCAACGACCCCACTTCCTTCGGAAGTGACGTCGCTGAGGGGCTAACTGTAAGTACCCAAATCCGGATCGCCAAAATTCGTTAAAAGTTAACCGGAATCCGTTAACTGGCCCGCTCAAGGTTAACCGGAACCCGTTAAGCTCCCCGTTCTCAAGCCAACAAGACGTCCCAGGACTGTCCCGTGCATCCCAACATCGAAGCGTACTCAACACACGTCGTCGCACGTAAAAGTACAGCTTCTCCTAAAAATGCACTTTCCGGGGGCGTTTCAGACATTTTTCGGACAGTTATTTAAAAAACGGACAAAACCGGGAATAATGGCACGAAAACCCATGCCCTGGCGAGTCACAGGGGCACGTGGCATGCATGCCACAGCCCTCCGGTCAACATCAATCAGATTTCAGTGTGAAAAGACCAAAATACCCCTGGGATGCAGTCCCAATCCGTCCGGACTCTTTTGCAGGCAAAACAGAAATGCCAGTAAGTCCCTCCAATTTCAAGAATACCACAAAACCCCTTGGATTTCAGGTTAAGTCCGTCCGAACTCTTTTGCAATTTTACCCTATAAATACATAGGGCTGTCAACATTTCAAAAAAAAGAAAAACTTAATACATTTCTCTCCACAGCCACGGCTCAAACCATTTCCTCCCTCTCCCGAGCCCTGTTTCGCCTTGATTGCTTGAAAACTTCATATTTCAACCAAATACAAGCCAAACCACCTTGAAACACAGTTCTAAACACTAAATCGTATCCCGTATACGCCTCCCGAGCCAAAAGAGTCAACCCCTAGCCATAGGTAACACTCTCTCTCCCTAAACACTCGTTCCATCTCGGTTTATGCGCCAGTCGCTACAACCGTTTCGGTCGAACGTTGTTGAAATGTAGACGTCACCGTCAATGGAGTCCGATACGTTTTAGTCCCGGATCATCTTCTCTTCCCGTAAGAGAAGTAATCTCGGGTTAAAACGGCGTTCTGCCCCCGTTCCTTTACTTTTCATGTCATTTATAATTCCGGATCGTTTGATCCGTTGAACGCCATTTACTTTATGCAACTTTACAGTCCGAATCGTTTGGTTCGTGATAGTCATTTAATGGTCCGGATCGTTTGATCCGTTGAATGCTATTTACTTAACGCACTTTTCAAATCTGGGTTGTTTGATTCCGTCGATACCGCACTTTAAATACTGTCATTTACGAGTCCTAGCCGTTTGGCTCGTGATAGTATTTACTTATCAAAGTCCGAGTCGCAAAACGATTCGTTGATCGCATATTCATTTAATGCTTTTATCCCGTAAAATCGCTAACAA
This sequence comes from Adenophora triphylla var. japonica, assembly GCA_022495995.1. Classification (NCBI taxonomy): domain Eukaryota; kingdom Viridiplantae; phylum Streptophyta; class Magnoliopsida; order Asterales; family Campanulaceae; genus Adenophora; species Adenophora triphylla. The sequence goes on from JAFEMH010002089.1 coordinate 353,263, forward strand.
TGTAATGCCCGGTTCAAAACCGGAGTTTGACATTCGAACTCTCTTTTAAAAACACGCGAAATGACGTTTGGCATCCAAACAATCATCTTCAAACTCAAAATCCGCCATTTGACAATCAAATCTCATTTAATGCTTTTTTCCCGTAAAATTGCTAACAATGAAATACCCGATTCAAAACCGGAGTTCGACATTCAAACTCTCTTTTAAAAATGCGCGAAGTGATGTTTGGCATCTAAACGATCATCTTCAAACTCAAAATTCGACGTTTGACATTCAAACGCTCTTTTCTTAAAAGTCAACATTTGACACTTAAGTTAAAGGTTCAAAATCGTCACTCGTATCACTTTTCCTGAAAAAACTCCAAAACCGACGTTTGTCATTCAAACGCTCGCCTTTTCCAAAAGAATCACATAATCAACGTTTGACATTCAAACCAAGATAAAGATTGTCATTCAAGCCCCCATTTTCAAAATTCAAACACACACACACACACACACACACGCACGCACACATTTTCGAGAAAGGTAGAAAGACTCGTCATACGAGGCATTTCGGGTGATCTCAAAATACTCTTCCCGAAACGTAACGTGACCTCTGAACCTAACAATCTCTGGTACTCAAAAAAGCCTTTTTCTCGTTTTTGCTACCAATAAAAATGACACCCCCTTTTCAAAGCCTTTTCTAAAGTTTTTGCTACCAATAAAAATGACACCATTTTCACTAAAGTCGTTTTTCAACGTTTGGGCTCAAAATACAAAACCGCGTGGCGACTCCTCTCCTTCCCGAAAGCGAGGTCTCAAACACCAACCCCGCGAAAGACAACCGCTTCGCCCACCGCGAATCCGGGTAATTTCTATAGTGTATACCAAGATAATAGTGCTCACACAATAATAGCTCTAACATTATTTTATCTCATGTTGTGTCCATTTCGGACCTGTACTGTATCTCATTCATAAGTGTTCATTTAGAAACGTTCTTATTACTTCTTACTTATATAGGTGATTCTACAATAAAGAGTATCTTGCTATACTCCACCATGTAGGTATAGGAATCATTAAAAGTTTTCTCAACTTAACCTCACCACTGTTGCAGGTACATAGTTATATATTCTAGGAATGAGTATGAAACCGATTCCAAGTGTTTCTACCAAACATCATAAAACTTAGTTTTCTCATTGAACCAAGTTTTGGGATCTTCAATTCTCAAGGTTGAGTGTCTACTATGAGTTCTTTTGTTGTGGATTTTAAACCCATTCCCCTTAACAGTTTATAAAGTTGATCTCTATTTATACCTTTCATAAACGGATCTGCTATGTTGTCATTTGACTTCAAAGAGTCAATCGTGATAACACCATTTTTATCAACTGTCTGATTGTATTATGTCTACGATTAATATGTCTAGACTTACCATTGTACATACTTCTATGTGCCCTTCCTATTGCTGATTGACTATCACAAAGTATTAGTACAGTGGGCACAAGATTATTCCAACGAGGAATATCCTCTAAGAAGTTCTTAAGCCATTCCGCTTCTTCTCCAGCTTTATCTAAAGCTATAAACTCAGATTCCATCATGATTCTGGCTATACACGTTTGTTTGGAGGATTTCCATGACACTGCTGCTCCAGCTATTGTGAATACATATCCACTTGTGGATTTGGAATCTTTCATGTCAGATATCCAATTGGCATCACAATATCCTTCTAATATTGTTGAATATTTCTTATAAAGTATCCCATGTTTCAATGTATACTTTAAATATCTCAATACTCTCAATAGAGCCTTCCAATGGTTTTCACTTGGATTACTAGTGACCTACTTAGTTTGATCACTGAATATGCAATGTTTGGACGTCTACAATTTGTTAAGTACATCAGTCTGCCAATTATTCTTGCATATTCCAATTGAGAAATTGGTTCCCCTTTGTTCTTAGCTAAGTGTAGAGTCAAGTCTACCAGTGTCTTAGCGGGAGGGCTATCAATGGCATCGAACTTTCAAAGTACATTCTCTAGATAATGGGATTGTGACATGACTATCCCTTCTGATGTTTTAGAAATCTTTATTCCTAATATAACATCAGCTAATCTCATGTCCTTCATGTAAAAATGCTTCTTTAACATGCCTTTAGTATTCATGATCAATTCACATTATCAACATGTCGTCTACATAAAGACAAACAATTACAAATGATTCAAATGTTCCTTTAATGTAGACACAATTTTCACATTTGTTTATCTTGAATCCATTTGACAACATTGTTCAGTCAAACTTCTCGTGCTTAGGTGTTTGTTTTAGTCCATACAAAGACTTTACAAGTTTACACACCTTCTGTTCTTTACCAAGAACTACAAACCCTTTAGGTTGTTCCATGTAAATTTCCTCATCTAGCTCTCTATTCAAGAAGGCTGTTTTCACATCTACCTAATGTATCTCAAGGTTATGCACTGCATCAATCACAATGAGAACGTGTATGGATGTGATCCTTGTGACAGGGGAATATGTATCAAAGAAATCGTATCACTCCTTCTGTCTAAACCCTTTGGCTACCAGTCGGACTTTGTACTTATCTATAGATCCATCTGCCTTATACTTCCTTTTAAGGATCCACTTGCAACCCAACGGTTTGTATCCTGGAGGGAGATCAATCAACTCCCAAGTATTATTATGCATAATGGACTCGATTTCACTGTTAGTTGCTTCTTTCCAGAATGGACTATCCGGACCAGATAAAGCTTCTTTAACATTAGTTAGTTCATTTTTCTAACATATATGATAGAAAAATAGTACCAAAAGATTTTTTCACTCTTGCCCTCTTACTACGTCTAGGTCCATATTTTTCTTGAGATGGACCATTTATAGCTTCATAAGTTCTCTTATTAGAACTTGAATCTTTATTTTCCTTCGCAGGAAAGATATTCTCAAAAATGATGCATTCCTTGATTCTATCGTCATTCCTTCATTTATATCAAGAATGTTCGACTTGTGCATTATAACCCGATAGGCACTGCTATTGCTCACATATCTAATGAAAATCAGTATATCGTCTTTGGACCAATCTTGACTTGCTTTGGATTAGGTACTTGAACCTTAGCTAGACATCCCAACACTTTAAGGTATTTATAACATGGCTTGCGATTATGCCATAATTCGTAAGGATTCTTATCAATTCTGTTGGGTATGCATATTTTAACCCTCCTATTTTGTATTAGATTTGATTGATACCATAACCTCCTATTTATTTTAAGGACTTTAGGACCCTATGTAATGAAGCTTAGACTTCAATTTTTTAGCTAAGTCCATTTTATAGAATAGGTTAAATTTAGGCTTGAAGACTGGCTCAAAAATCTTTGGACCTAAGGATTGCAGTTCAAGGGTTTCAGAACCGCCTTTTTTTTTTGAACCGCTTGGCAGAACCGCCTTTTTGCCTTGTGATTCCCTTCATCTGAAACCGCCTGAACAACAAGTGCAAACCGCACTTGGAAATCCTTTTTCTGGTGGAACCGCTTTCATGTCAAACCGCCTTTATCCAGAACCGCTCCAATGATTGGCTACTTGAAGTGAACCTCTTTTGACCGTTGGAATCCACGTCAGCAATATCAAAAGTCAACTACCATATCTTGTCACGTGACTACTTTTCAGACAAGATCTGCAAGGATCTTGAAAAGGTGACAGATGTCCTAACCACCTTGATTGCAAATCGAGGTCCGATCGCCTTTACTCGCATCAACAGTTCCAAAGGACAAAAGTAGTTGCTGTGGACCAATGGGATTGCATCAAGGACTGTCCTTTCAACAGCTGTGTCCAACGGCTATATTCCTGATGCTTGGGTATAAATACCCCTAATCTTCACCATTTGAAGATTGCTTGAATCTTGAGAAATTGCTGTGTTCATGAGAAGTTGAAGTTCTGCCCAGAAATTCTTAGTCCTTTGAATCTTCATCTTCATACTTCAAGAAATATTCCCCAGCCCAGAAATCAAGCCTTAACACATTCAAGAATCATTGTGCTCTACATCTCACAGATTTAAAGAGCCTTGATCTTGTTCTCACACACACACCTCTCTTGTTTAAACACATAGTTTATTCACTTGAGATACACTGGTTATAGTTTTGGATTTGTTCTTCATAGAAAAGATTTTATTGTACTTTGTAATCTCGCAATACTTAATATAAAATCTCTCTTAGAAATCCAAGACTAACCATCTTGGTAGTGGACGTAGATCGTTTATCGATTGAACCACTCCAAATAGCGTGTTCTTACTTTCTGCATTTATATTTCCTGTGCTTGCTAATTATTTATCTTTGTCTCTGTTTGATCTTTATTTAGCTATCCATTATTGTGAAATAGTGTTTGGAGTTAACATAGTCAAAATACACGTGTTTGTAAAACTGCTCTCAACAAAACCGCACCACCAAAACCGCATTTTACAAAACCGCCTCTCAAAACCGCTTTACACTCTATTATTCCACAGTGCATTTTACACTATCACTTGCAGTCTATTATCAACCGCAAGAGGATTTTGTAAGCAAGAGGTTGAGTTTTTAAAAGAGGGCGAAAAATTTTAAACAGCCTATTCACCCCCTCTAGCCGTATTTTCACCCTTGTTGCCACCTTTGGGACCAACAAGTGGTATCAAAGCTTACACATTTTAAAACCATCGTTTTCAAGCTTGACGGCTTGTGTGCCGATTCAATATGGCAACCTCAAAGACAATGACTACCGTTAACTATTCACACATTCCAATGTTGGACGAAGACCACTTTGACATCTGGAAGTGCCGAATGCTTATTCATTTGGAAACCATAGATGAAATGCTTTGGTGGAGTGCGTGATCAATGGCCCTCTAATTCCAATGAAGGCTAACACCGATGCAACCACCAATGCTGAAACTCCAGAGGTCAAAAAGCCAAAAGATGAGTGGTCGGATGAAGAGAAGAGAATAGTTGCCTTGGACGGCAAGGCGAGGTTCATCATTTACGGAACCCTCCCCGTATCAACTCTACGTAAAGTGATGTACCTCAAAACCGCAGCGGATGTGGGATGCCATAGAGAGCTACCTCGAAGGTGATGAAGAGTGCAAGGAAAACAAATTATACACTGTTGAAAGATCCTACAACAACTTCAATGTAAAACCCAACGAAACCTTGCGTCAAACCTACGATCGCTATGTTGAGGTAGTTAATGCTTGTAGATCTCTTGGTAAAACTTTAACCGATAAGGAAATCAATATGACTTTCCTATCTCGCTTAGGTTCTAGATGGGTAAATAAGGCTACCTCTCTAGAAGACTCCAAAGTATTGGGTACTTGGTCATTAAGTAACTTGTATGCCAATCTTAGAGTCTATGAACTTAAATTAAATCATATAGAAGAGATAGAAGGGAAAACCAAATCGCTTTCTATGTCGTAGTGGAACATGAAGAGAAACCATCCACATTCAATCAAACCACCGATCCTTCTATATCAACCTCATCACTCATCGAGATGGATGATGATGATTTTGCCATGTTTGTGAAAAGATTTCAAAAATTTAGAAAATCCTCAAAACCTTTCACAAAATCATTTTCAAAAGGCAAACCTCCCGCAACATTTTCTAGGGCTGCAGATACAAAGAAGAAGAGTGACTTGGTATGCTACAACCGTAGGAAACCCGGCCACTTTGCATCCGAGTGTCCTCACCTAAATATGAATATATGAAAAAGAAAACTTTTCCTTCGAAATTTTCTCATCGTAAGGGAATGGTTGTTGAGGAGGAAGAGAATTCCAAGGAATTAGCAACTTGGATTGAAACAGATTCTCGAGGATGAAAGTGACGGTGAAACCGAAGAGGTTAACCTCTCGCTTAGTTGCGACGCTTCGATGACTCGGATTCGAATCATTTGAGTTGCATGATATGGAGGAAAAGGAGGTTTTTGCAAAACTTCCAAATTACAAATTGGATGATGATATTAAACTTACTCCTAGCGTTAAGATAGGAAATTGTTCGTACTCACGTCCCATTTTCTCATCTAAAAGCTGCTCCACCTTCAAAAGCTATTCCAAAGAAAATTTTGAAAAAGGTGGTGGAAGAGGTTTCTCCCATGGAACATGAAAAGATGTTCAAGGAAGCTGAAATGGTGATCCATCAATTCTCAAATCTTAAGAAAGCCTTAAGCTTAGCTCATGATGAACTTAATGCAGTACAAGACGGAGAAAAGCGTGATGAGGTCTGAAATTTCTAATCTTAAGGACCAAATCAAACAGATGACTCCTCTTCTTTGATCAAAACCGCATCCTTGAAACTAAGGTTGCCGCACTTCAACTCGGGAATGATGACTTGGTAACCCAAATCGATGATCGCCAAAAGATTATTGATTCGTGGCTCAAGTCTCAATCCACCAAGGATAAAATATTGGACTTCCCAGTTCCTCCTGGAACTAAGGATGGTCTAGGGTTTGGATCCGAGGAAGAGGAGAAGTGTGCATCCTCGAGTGAAAAGGATGAGGAATTTCCGTAACTAACTAAAGAAATTCCCAAGGAGAAGCATGCTAAGGGAAAGGGTAAAGCAAGACAAGTAAATTATGTCTACCCTAAAGGAAAGCAATATGGGAAGAATTACGTGTTAAAACCTAAGAATTACGTGGAAGCACTGAAGAGGAAATGGCTTATGGAATTGGTAGAATCCTGCTCCAACCACTTACGGTGGAAAAGGCGGTTCTGCTAACTCCGTGTCTGACCGCGTCTCTTCTTCAACCGCTCCTCCTGCCTTCAAAAGCAAGAATAGCGTTCTCAGGAAAAACGTGGTCAAACCAAAGCCTGTTCCCTTTGTATCAGCTGGAATGTTAGCTGGGACCGCACCTCCCAAACCGCTTCCTTGTCCCAAACCGCATGCAACTCCTAAGAAGAGTAAGGAGTTAGTAAAACCTCATGAAGCTTGTAGCTATTATAAATGTTCTGTGTGTGATGGTTTAGGTCACAAGGCTGCAGAATGCCTTTTGCGGTTCACATCCAATGCCGGGAAGAGTAAACCTCCTTCTGTCAAGCGAGTGTGGGTCGTAAGGGTTGCTAACTTCAGGACCCAAGGAATAAAGGGGGACCTCGTTCTTAATGTTTACATTTCAGGTCCTCTCGCTTCATGGCTGGTCACTCCAAGGATAATGAATGGTATCTTGACGGTGGGTCGCTCAAGACATATGACTGGAGATAGATCATTACTTGAAGATGTCGTTGAAGCAAGTGGTCCATCTGTAACCTTTGGTGACAACAACAAAGGCAAGACCATTGGATATGGTGTTTTAAGGAGAGGAAACCTAACTATTGAGAAGGTTTCTCTTGTCGATGGACTCAAGCACAACCTCCTTTCAATTTCTCAATTTTGCGACAAAGGAATGCTTTGCAACTTCACGTCATCAAACTGCTTTATCAAAGATAGCATTTCCGGCGTCACCCTACTCACAGGGATTCGTAAGAGTAATATTTACATTATTGATCTAAATTCTACATGTAGTATTACTAATCTCTGTTTTGTAGCTAAGAATGTGAGCGAAAATAGTTGGCTATGGCACAAGAGGTTGAGCCACTTGAACTTCAAGTATCTTGCAAAGATTGGTAGGGAAAACCTCGTTCGTGGTTTACCCAAAGTGGCTGACCACCATCCAGAGAAATGCAGTGCATGTCAGCTTGGTAAGCAATCCGCGTCGTCTTTCACCAGCAAGACCGCTCCTTCAACTTCAAGATGCTTACAATCGCTTCACATAGATTTGTTTGGACCCGTAACCACTTTGCCCGACATTGGAGGAAATAGATATACCTTAGTGGTGGTGGATGATTACTCAAGATATACGTGGGTTGAGATGATGATTTCCAAAGATGATTGTTATGAGATTCTCACCGCACTTTTAGACGGCTCCAAACTCAAAAAAGAAGACGACATCGTTAGTGTTCGATCGAGATAATGGAACGAGAATTCAAGAACAACGGTGTTGCTCGGTATTGTGATGACCATGGGATTGATCACAATTTTTCAACGGTGGTGTTCCACAACAAAATGGGGTTGTGGAAAGGAAGAATAGGACGTTGATTGAAATTTGGAAAGACAATGATATCCGAGCGAAGCTACCTCGGTATTTACGGGTGAAGCAATCAATACCGCATGCTTCACTCGAACCGCTCCCTCATCAACAAAACCTATAATAAGACTCCCTATGAGCTTTGGCGAGGAAGAACCCCCAACATTGCATTCTTCAAGATCTTTGGTGCAAATGCTTTGTCCTCTACAACGGAAGAGAAAATAGAGGTAAATTCGGAGCCAAGGCCGACGAAGGTATTTTTGTTGAGTATGCTAAACATTCTAAAGCTTTTCGTGTTTTCAATAAAACTCGTTTAAAAATAGTTGAGTCTGTCCATGTTACTTTTGATGAGCATTCTCTCCTTGAGCCACATTTGGCTCCAAATGTTCTTGATGATTTTGTTGAGCATAATGAACCGGGTGAACCATCTCAAACCGCACTGAACCTCAACCGCAAAATCCGGCACCCTCAACCGAAATTCCCCCAAACCGCACTTTTGAAACCGCACCCGAAATTCCCATTCCGGATGCAACTTCAAGGAAGAAGAAGTGAGAATTCCCTATCCAGCTTATAGAACCTCTTCGTCAACTTACATTCCATGACTTCGCTGAAGGATCTAACGACGTTCCAATTTAAGATCTTCAGCAAACCTCAGTCCAACCAGACTTACCCCCGGAGGTTCGTGAAGTCAACAGTCACCCCCTCACAAATGTGATTGGTGATCTATTTTTCGGTGTTCAAACAAGGAGATCGAATTATGATGAGCATACTTCACTTTTGTCTCAAGTTGAACCCAAGAAGATTGATGAAGCACTCCAAGATTCCAGTTGGGTCGTTGCTATGAAAGAAGAACTCAACCAGTTTGAAAGATGCAAGGTCTGGACTTTGGTGCCTAGACCTCAGGATCAAGGAGTGATAGGAACTAAGTGGGTATTTAGGAATAAGATGGATGAGAATCATCACTAGGAATAAAGCAAGGTTGGTTGCACAAGGATATAGGCAAGAAGAAGGAATTGATTATGACGAAACCTTTGCTCCAGTTGCAAGATTGGAAGCTATCAGAATCTTCTTAGCCTACGCCTCTTTCAAGCATTTCAAGTTATATCAAATGGACGTAAAGAGTGCATTCCTCAACGGCGAACTGCAAGAGACCGTGTATGTTGCTCAACCTCCTAGATTTGAAGACTCTAATTTTCCCAATCATGTCTACAAACTCCAGAAAGCTTTGTATGGACTTAAGCAAGCTCCAAGGGCATGGTATGAGACTCTCTCTAAATTTTTACTAGAAAAAGGATTTAAACGTGGTAAAATCGATACAACTCTTTTTATTGCCAAATATAATGAGCATACTTTACTTGTTCAAATTTATGTTGATGATATTATTTTTGGTTCTACTAATGAGTTGCTTTGTAAGCGTTTTGAAAAGCTAATGAAAAGCAAGTTTGAGATGAGCATGATGGGAGAATTAACATTCTTCCTCGGGCTTCAAATCAAGCAATGCGAAGAAGGTATCTTCATCAGCCAAGCCAAGTACACCAAGGAGTTAATAAAGAAGTTTGGATTAGAAAATGCTAAAGCATATGATACTCCTATGGCCACCGGCAATAAGCTAGATAAAGATCTCAAAGGTAAGAAAGTTGATCGAGACTTTATATCGAGGTATGATCGGCTCATTACTTTACTTAATCGCTAGTAGGCACGATATCATGTTTAGTGTACGTGTATGTGCTCGCTATCAGCGGATCCTAGAGAAGCACATCTTATTGCAGTCAAGCGTATAATCCGCTATTTATCTGGAACCACTAACCTTGGACTTTGGTATTCCAAAGATTCGAACTTCGATCTTATAGGTTATTCAGATGCAGATTATGCAGCTTGTACTATTGACAGGAAAAGCACTAGTGGTACTTGTCATTTCCTCGGGAACAGACTAGTTGCTTGGGCCAGCAAGAAGCAAGCATCGCTTTCAGTGTCAACAACAGAGGCCGAGTATATTCTTGCTGGTAATTGTTCTTTGTCAAATCCTTTGGATGAAGCGGCGGTTGGTGGACTATGGAATCCATGAAGGGAATTGCCCCATCATGTGTGACAACACTTCAACAATTTCAGTCTCCAACAACCCTGTCATGCATTCCAAGACCAAGCATATAGATATCAAGTATCATTTCCTCAAAGATCATGTGGAGAAGAGGAATATCCATTTAGAGTACGTGGGGACAGACAACCAGATTGCTGATATCCTCACAAAGGCTCTTGACTCCAAGAGATTTTCTTTTCTCAGAGGAGAAATGGGTATGCTTGAACTTAAATAAATTCCATACTTTTTATTGGCTAACTTGTTTGTTGAGTCTAGGTTGAAATTCCTTTGGGAATCAAACCGCTTCTGTTGAACCGCCTGCATGCAAACCGCAAGATATCCAACCGCCTGCATCCAACCACTACTTCCAAACCGCTTGATGCAGTCTGACCGCTTGGATCAAAACCGCGTTTCAACAAGAAGTAAAATCTGTCTATTTTCTTTATTTATCTTAAATAAAAAAAAAAAAAAAAAAAAAAAAAACTGTTCAAATTCCTTTATTTATTTTTTAGTCCTTATTTTTGACAAAAGGGTATTTTTGCAAATGTTTTCCCTCAAAAATTCAAAATTTTAGAGCATTTAATGCTAAGGGGACATGAGCATTTAAAGCCTTCATGTCAGCCGTCATAGAGAGATGTGCAGGAGGTGAAAGGGTGTAACAGTTGGGTTAATTTCAATCATTCCTTCGCCAACCGCTCCACCCCTTCACCCTATATAAACCTAAGTTGGTGAAATTCTTCCTTTCTTCCTCGCCAACTCTCTGTACACCGTACTCTCTCTACCAAACTCTCTCTCTCTCTAAAACCCTTTACAAAAACCTTCATTTTTCTTATTTAAATCATCAATGGCAACAACTTCAAAACCTTCAACTTCAAAAAGGCAAAGAGCATCTACCACTGCTAGGGCAAAGAAACCTATCTTGGACATGGTAACAAATCTCTAACCCTAACCTTTAATTTCTTCAAAATCTGCCATGGATGAACCAATAAACTGTTCGTATGCCCTGCTTAGATTTCTGATGATTTTGAACTGATTTCTTGACCATTTTTGATAAAATTTGTTGGGTTTTGCTCGTAATCATGCCTAGATTTACATTCTGAAGTTTATTTCATGATCAATGCATGATTTGAGTACTGATTTTATGATTTTCAGTTTATACACTTCGAAAACCCACTTTCTTGTTCTTGGTGTTTATAAATGATTCTGGGTAAAGGTTGAAATTTTATTGATATATTGTTAATCCCCTTCCCAATGTGATCATTTTGATATATTATTTGCTCATTTTGGTTAAGTTTCATGTATCTCTGTTCTTAGTGTTCTTGAATGTTCTTGGTGTTCTTCACAAAACCCATGAACTGTTCTTGAAAAATCACATGTTTTGATTGCCTTGATTCTGAGAAAGTATTTTCCAACACTTAGAAAAAATTTCAACTTTATCAGATTTTTGATTTCATTTTGGTTTGAAACCGCTTAATTGCAACCGCTTAGGAATTTTGTTTCAAACCGCTCCTCATTTTTAACCTTAACCGCATGTTCTAAAACCGCCTTTTCAAATACTTTGAAACCGCATGCTGGTCAAATTCCTTCCTTCTTTGATTTTGAGATTTTTACTAAGTATATAGGCTGGAAATCAAGAAATTCCTCTCTAATCACTGCTTGCAGTGTGGGATAAGTTTGGATTACAATGCCACGTACTTAAGTAATTTTGCTCTCAAATCCTCATTATTTGTTGAGTATTCATGGTTTCACTTGGGGTTTGAAATTCTTAAACCGCACCATTGCTCAACCGCTTAGTGCTCAAACCACATGTGAACTATGAATACACAAATGGATCTAACACTTGAAATTTTATTTTATAGGATCCTACTACTTTCCTACCTGGGTGGGAAGTGAATGAGGAAGAGCTCAAAACAGATGCTCTAGGAAGCGGAGTTGCCGAGGAAGCTCGTAGTCTCGTGCATCCTACCGCTCTTCACCAAGAAGCGTAACTTTATTGTACCATCTTTTGTGGATCAATTCTTTGCAACCGCTAAGAAGGATTCCAGCAGTTCTTGAACAAGGCCGAGAGTTTCGCTGACCGCCGTAGTTCAAGTGGATGAAGCTCTCCATAGACTACATTGACATAAGAAGACTCTTCGTATTTACCGTCGCGGAGCTCCCTTAGAGGTTGATCAAAGTTATTCAAGACAATGCCGCTTTCCAAACCGCCAAAGTGGATACCTTATCCAAGAAGTACAAGAAGATCCCAAGAAAGAACTTTGGTGAACTCGATGAACTTCATAGGTCATCTAGTAGGGAGATCTATTTGTGGGAAAGACTGGAACCACAACAATTTCACATCCCAACAATGGATGTACAAAGGCCGCTATCTTTATGGAGATCAAGCCGCACCGGCCAAGGATCCTTTATTTTGAGATTAAGGATAGCATAGAGACCTATCACCCAAAATCAAAGGTGAAGATCGAGGTGGAGACCATTCTCGCAGATCCTAACCGCCCGTTGATGGACTATGAGCACTTGGATGAAATGGTCACCAAGAATCCAGATCTTATGGTGGACTCGCTCGATGATTCCCTTGGATTGCTAGCATGCCATACTTTCAGGTATGCCAATGATGATGCTTTGTACAAGTCGTTGTATGATGCGTATACATATCCTCAAGGAACCATATGAGCTCGTAGATCCTTCAACCGCTCCTCAAACCAAAGCACCCAAGCGGCCCAGAAGCCCCAAGCAAGAGCCGAACCGCCTCGTAAAAGGCCAAGACCGCTCCTCCAACCAAACCGCCTACAACTGATGATGGAGCTGGTACTAGCAAAAGGAAGAAGAAGGAAAGACAGCCTGAAACCATGAACTTGGTGGATGAAGAGGATGAAGAAGAGGAAGACCCAAGTATTCCCAACTTGGTGGCTAGAGCCAAAAGGGCTAGGGATGAGATGGCTGGGTTGACTGTGGAAGAACAGATGAAGGTTCTCCAAGATAAGATTGCTAGATTGGCCAAGGAGCAAGCTGAGAAGTATCAGGCCAAGGGAAAATCAACCACTGAAGCTGGAACCGCCTCACCCCATGAACCGCCTCCAGAAACCCAACCGCCTCCATCTCCTCAAACCTCTCCTGTCCAATCTCCAAACCAATCCCCAGCCCAATCCCCTGCCAACTCTCAATCCAAATCTCCATCCAAAGCCAAATCCATAACCCCTTCCCCCAACAAAACCGCACAATCTCAGGGGGAGAAACCCAAGAGGAAGAAAATGGCTGCTAAGAAGAAACCCTTCAAGAAAACCAAGCCTGTCCAACCCTCACCCTCTCCCTCACCTCCTAAAAATTCCCCTCTTCCATCCCCTCAAAATTCCCCCCCAATCACCTCCTCAAGACTCTCCTTCACCTTCCACCAGACAATCCCTTTCCCCATTATCCTCTCAATCACCATATAACTCACTCCCAACATTCCCATTCCATGAACTCCCAACATTCCAACCAAACACCTACTCACTCGCCTTACCAACAATGGCAGCCCAAACCTTCGCTTGACATGCTACCTCTAAGTCGCTTAGAGATGATCCAACCCCGACAATTCCCTAACAAAAACCGCTCCCCTACACCTAACCGCTCTAAATCCAACTCTCCTTCAAAATCCCCTCCTCCACAAAAATCACCCAACCACCAAAAGTCTCCTCCTCAAACAAATACTCAAACCAAAACCGCTCCTGAAACTACCCAAACACAACCACCTCCTATATTTCCAACCGCTTCTACCTCAACCGCACCTCCTTCTGACTATTCCCAAATCCTTCAAACCCTTTCCCTCATCCAAAGCCAACTCCTAATAAACCAAGGTCATGTCATTAAGCTGACCGCTTCCAATGACATCCTAACCGCTTCCAATGCTTCCCTCCAAACCTCTCTCTCAAATCTCTCTGAGTTCTTCATGCCAAGGTAGAGTCTCAATCCCTGGAGATGGCAACCCTTAATTCAACATTGCTTGATGCCATTTAGGGGGAGAGATCTACAAAGAAACCTTCCATCCTCCTCAATCAAGCCTGATGATCAAACCGCGTCTCTTATCAAAACTGCGGTTGAAGAAGGATTGGTCAAAGCCTTAAGTGAAATTCAAGAGAAGGTCTGCAATTCCATTGAGAAAGACCTTGGGATCTCGACCTCAAAACTTATTTCCACCTTAAACCTGCATCGCAAATGGCACGTATTGTCCAAACCGCCTTGAATTCTCTTAGAGAAGATGTTCGAGCAAATTGACATATTCAAGGTGGACTCCAAGGTAAATCTGAATGTGTTGGAGATGCCTCAATGGCAAAGCTAAATGAGATTCAGGATGAATTTAACACCGCCCTGACAACCCGAAGGCCGGATTCATCGCCAAGATTGAAGCCGAAATTCATGACCTGAAAACCTCTCTCGAGAGTTACCATTGATCTTGATCCAATGAAGGAAGCTATCCAAGAGCAAACCGTCGTGCAGGAGGAGATCCATACTATTTTCAATTCCCTTTATTCATCCCTCCACGTGCACCGGATACCATCGTAGACAACCTTATGGAAAACACCAAAGTGGTTGGTGCCACCAATTCTACCTCTCGCTCATTCTCGTGAATGCCTTAAAGAAGCTTGAAGCTACTCTCACCGTAACCGCAGAGGAAGTAAGAAGACTAAGGAAAGCGTTTGCACTCGACCATTCTAGAGCCGGGGCCCAGCTGAGCCGAGCATGAAGTGAACAAGCCGCCTCAATGATAAACCGCTTTTCCTTGTATTTTTTGGTAAGTTTGGACCACACTTTCTTTGTATCTTCCTTTGTCCAACTTACTTCATTTTTTTGTAATCTTGTAATTTCCTTTCATTCCCGTACTTGTAATCATCTCGAGGAATTAATGGAAATTGCATCATGGTTCCAAAACTTTGTTCATTCAAACTCGCTTGTTTGTAGAACATTGAAACCGCTTAAAGGTCTTAAACCTCATTCAAATATTTTTCAACTTAAAAATCACTCTTTTGAATTGATGTTTAAACATTCAGTTTAAACTGCACTTTGAACATAAACTCATACTTTTTAAGTGCACTGAATGCATTTCTATACTCTTCAATTTGTAAGTTTTTATTCTTTCAAAAGTATAGAAATCTATAGCTTAAGCTAGTGTGTGCATTGACTTGGGACATGACTTACCATGTTAATTCTTATGGACATGTTTTTACCAAGTACAATGATTGCTTTTGCTGTAGTAGGTAATGGCATCAATCAAATAGGGGGAGATTGTTGGGTATGCATATTTTAACCCTCCTATTTTGTATTAGATTTGATTGATACCATAACTTCCTATTTATTTTAAGGACTTTAGGACCCTATGTAATGAAGCTTAGACTTTAATTTTTTAGCTAAGTCCATTTTATAGAATAGGTTAAATTTAGGCTTGAAGACTGGCTCAAAAATCTTTGGACCTAAGGATTGCAGTTCAAGGGTTTCAGAACCGCCTTTTTTTTTTTTGAACCGCTTGGCAGAACCGCCTTTTTGCCTTGTGATTCCCTTCATCTGAAACCGCCTGAACAACAAGTGCAAACCGCACTTGGAAATCCTTTTTCTGGTGGAACCGCTTTCATGTCAAACCGCCTTTATCCAGAACCGCTCCAATGATTGGCTACTTGAAGTGAACCTCTTTTGACCGTTGGAATCCACGTCAGCAATATCAAAAGTCAACTACCATATCTTGTCACGTGACTACTTTTCAGACAAGATCTGCAAGGATCTTGAAAAGGTGACAGATGTCCTAACCACCTTGATTGCAACTGAGGTCCGATCGGCTTTACTCGCATCAACAGCCCAAAGGACAAAAGTAGTTGTCTTGTGGACCAATGGGATTGCATCAAGGACTGTCCTTTCAACAAACTGTGTCCAACGGCTATATTCCCGATGCTTGGGTATAAATACCCCTAATCTTCACCATTTGAAGATTGCTTGAATCTTGAGAAATTGCCGTGTTCATGAGAAGTTGAAGTTCGCCTGTAAATTCTTAGTCCTTCGAATCTTCATCTTCATACTTCAAGAAATATTCCCAAATTTTAAATCAAGCCTTAACACATTCAAGAATCATTGTGCTCTACATCTCACAGTATTTAAAGAGCCTTGATCTTGTTCTCACACACACACCTCTCTTGTTTAAACACATAGTTTATTCACTTGAGATACACTGGTTATAGTTTTGGATTTGTTCTTCATAGAAAAGATTTTATTGTACTTTGTAATCTCGCAATACTTAATATAAAATCTCTCTTAGAAATCCAAGACTAACCATCTTGGTAGTGGACGTAGATCGTTTATCGATTGAACCACTCCAAATAGCGTGTTCTTACTTTCTGCATTTATATTTCCTGTGCTTGCTAATTATTTATCTTTGTCTCTGTTTGATCTTTATTTAGCTATCCATTATTGTGAAATAGTGTTTGGAGTTAACATAGTCAAAATACACGTGTTTGTAAAACTGCTCTCAACAAAACCGCACCACCAAAACCGCATTTTACAAACCGCCTCTCAAAACCGCTTTACACTCTATTATTCCGCTGTGCATTTTACACTATCACTTGCAGTCTATTATCAACTGCAAGAGGATTTTGTAAGCAAGAGGTTGAGTTTTTAAAAGAGGGCGAAAAATTTTAAACAGCTATTCACCCCCCCCCTCTAGCTGTATTTTCACCCTTGTTGCCACCTTTGGGACCAACAAATTCCTTTCTTAGCTATCTTATAAAGAATGCAGTTCGAAGAGAGTATGGCTTCCCCCCACAAGTAATCAGGTAATCCAGAGCTTATTAAAATTGCATTCATCATCTCCTTAAGAGTACGTTTTGCGTTCAACTACTCCGTTATACTGAGGTGTATATGGAGCCATCGTTTAATGAATAATGCCAGATTCCCAGCATATATCTTCTTATGGCGCTACATATTCTCTTTCTCTATCGCTTCGAATCTTCTTAATCTTTACATTAAGTTTATTCTCAACTTCATTCTTATAAATTTGAAAAGCCCTCAAGGCTTCATCCTTACTTTTCAATAGATATACATAGCACTATCTTATTCAATCTTTTATAAATGTATTGAAATACTTTTTCCTACCTCGAGTTTGCACATACTTTAGATCACATATATCTGTGTGAACTAATTCAAGAGGTGTCATGTTTCTTATTTTTGAGGAAAATGATAACTTAGTCATCTTCACTTCAACGCAAATTTCAAAATTTCCGATCGAGTTGAATTTATTCATATCAATTAATTCTTGACTCTTTAACTTCTTAATTGTGTTGAAATTCACGTGACCTGATCTATCATGCCATAAATTTGGACTCTCCAACAAGTAAACAGAAGAAACACTTTTATTCTTGGCGGATAACATTCATTGCATTAATTTTGAAAAGACCTTTAACAAGGTACCCATTTCCCATGAATTGACTACCTTTGGTCACTGTAAACTAATTGTTTTCAAATACTAGTCTAAAACCAGCATTGCTCAATAAGGATCCGAACACAAGGTTCTTGTGAATGTCTGGTACATGCAGCACATCCAAGAGCGCCAGTTCGCTAAAAGTCATTTTCAGCACAACCTTTCCAAGTCATACGATATTGGAAGCAACAGAGTTTCCCATGTACACCTTCCTTCCATTGATAGGGGTGTATGATGAGAAGCTCTCTTTATCAACACATATGTGGCGGATAGCCCCTGTGTCTATCCACCATTCTCTTGGTTTGTCTTCCAACTTTGCTAAGTTGGCTTCACACACCATCGTTGCTAAGTCAAGATCATTCAGTCTTTCATTGCCATTGGCTTAACTTATTGAGCCCATCTCTTCAATCATATATACCCGTTCCAAAGAGTTCCACAACTCCTTGGATGTCTCCACGAGACAGTGCTCTCGGTAAAGGGCATCATTTAGCCCATTCAATATGTACATTTTAAGTATGAGATTGCCAAGATCCAAAGCCTCTTTGGTTATCCGCCTTTGCGGATTAGGATCATCATCTTGAATAGTAGGTTTGTCCTCTTCTAGGAACCTTCTTTAGGCTGATGGTGGTCAAAGAGTAAAAAATCTTTCGTTGCCAACTTTTGAAGTCCACCCCCTCGAAATCCGTTAGTTCCTTGCCAAGTCCTGGATAACACTACAAGGAAAACCGGATTTAGAGACGGAAATTTAGAGACGGACGAAATCTGTAGCTAATTTGGCGACAGATTAGAGACAGAACCAAAAATCAGAGACGGATTCGGATTCCGTCTCTAAATTAGAGACGGATTCAGATTTCGTCTCTAATTGCAGACGGAATCTGAATCCGTCTCTCTAATATAGAGACAATCCGAACTGTCTCTAATTTAGAGACAGAATCCGAATCCATCTCTAATTTAGAGACGAAATGCGATTCCGTCTCTAAATTTTAGAGACGGGTTTTGTATCTGTCTCTAAAATAGAGACAGATTCGAATCCGTCTCTAAATTAGAGACGGTCAGAATCCGTCTCTAAATTAGAGACAAATTCGGTAATCCGTCTCTAAACTTTAGAGTGCGTATTTTTAACCCGTCTCTAATTTAGAGACATTTTTGAATCCGTCTCTAATTTAGTGACAGATTCAACATTCGTCTCTAAAATTTAGAGACAGATTTAGTATACGTCTCTAAATTTGACTTTTCTTCTATATACTTTCATTTGTTTAGTTTTTTTCTATCTTTTTTATATAACTTTTTCTAAAAAAACCACTAATTAACAAAGGCTAAAATCCTATTTTCTAGTCAATAAAAATTTTAAAAAAATAAAAAATAAATATAGGGTAGTCCGTCCCTCTTTTGACTTTTCTTCTATATACTTTCATTTGTTTAGTTTTTTTCTATCTTTATTTCTATAACTTTTTCTAAAAAAAACACTGATTAACAAAGGCTAAAATATTGTTTTCTATTCAATAAAAAATTTTTAAAAATATAAAAAATAAATATAGGGTAGTCCGTCCCTCTTTTGAATTTTCTTCTATATACTTTCATTTCTTTAGTTTTTCTATCTTTTTCTATAACTTTATCTAAAAAAAACCACTGATTAACAAAGGCTAAAATATTGTTTTCTAGTCATTAAAATTTTTTAAAAAAATAAAAAATAAATATAGGGTAGTCCGTCCCTCTTTTGACTTTTCTTCTATATACTTTCATTTGTTTAGTTTTTTTCTATCTTTTTTCTATAACTTTTCTAAAAAAACCACTGATTAACAAAGGCTAAAATATTGTTTTCTAGTCAATAAAAAATTTTTAAAAAAATAAAAAATAAATATAGGGTAGTCCGTCCCTCTTTTGACTTTTCTTCTATATACTTTCATTTGTTTAGTTTTTCTATCTTTTTTCTATAACTTTATCTAAAAAAACCACTGATTAACAAAGGCTAAAATATTGTTTTCTAGTCAATAAAATTTTTTAAAAAATAAAAAATAAATATAGGGTAGTCCGTCCCTCTTTTGACTTTTCTTCTATATACTTTCATTTTGTTTAGTTTTTTCTATCTTTTTTCTATAACTTTTTCTAAAAAAAACCACTGATTAACAAAGGCTAAAATATTGTTTTCTAGTCAATAGAAAAATTTTAAAAAATAAAAAATAAATATAGGGTAGTCCGTCCCTCTTTTGACTTTTCTTCTATATACTTTCATTTGTTTAGTTTTTTTCTATCTTTTTTTCTATAACTTTTTCTAAAAAAAAACACTGATTAACAAAGGCTAAAATATTGTTTTCTAGTCAATAAAAAATATTTTAAAAAATAAAGAATAAATATAGGGTAGTCCGTCCCTCTTTTGACTTTTCTTCTATATACTTTTATTTGTTTAGTTTTTTTCTATCTTTTTTTTTATAACTTTTTCTAAAAACCACTGATTAAAAAAGGCGAAAATATTGTTTTCTAGTCAATAAAAAATTTTTAAAAAATAAAAAATAAATATAGGGTAGTCCGTCCCTCTTTTGACTTTTCTTCTATATACTTTCATTTGTTTAGTTTTTTCTATCTTTTTCTCTATAACTTTATCTAAAAAAACCATTGATTAACAAAGGCTAAAATATTGTTTTCTAGTCAATAAAATTTTTTAAAAAATAAAAAATAAATATAGGGTAGTCCGTCCCTCTTTTGACTTTTCTTCTATATACTTTCATTTGTTTAGTTTTTTTCTATCTTTTTTCTATAACTTTTTCTAAAAAAAACCACTGATTAACAAAGGCTAAAATATTGTTTTCTAGTCAATAGAAAAATTTTTAAAAAATAAAAAATAAATATAGGGTAGTCCGTCCCTCTTTTGACTTTTCTTCTATATACTTTCATTTGTTTAGTTTTTTCTATCTTTTTCTATAACTTTTTCTAAAAAAACCACTGATTAACAAAGGCTAAAATATTGTTTTCTAGTCAATAAAAAATTTTTAAAAAAATAAAAAATAAATATAGGGTAGTCCGTCCCTCTTTTGACTTTTCTTCTATATACTTTCATTTGTTTAGTTTTTTTCTATCTTTTTTCTATAACTTTATCTAAAAAAACCACTGATTAACAAAGGCTAAAATATTGTTTTCTAGTCAATAAAATTTTTTTAAAAAATAAAAAATAAATATAGGGTAGTCCGTCCCTCTTTTGACTTTTCTTCTATATACTTTCATTTGTTTAGTTTTTCTATCTTTTTTCTATAACTTTTTCTAAAAAACCACTGATTAACAAAGGCTAAAATATTGTTTTCTAGTCAATAAAAAATTTTTAAAAAAATAAAAAATAAATATAGGGTAGTCCGTCCCTTTTTTAACTTTTCTTCTATATACTTTCATTTGTTTAGTTTTTTCTATCTTTTTTCTATAACTTTATCTAAAAAAAACCACTGATTAACAAAGGCTAAAATATTGTTTTCTAGTCAATAAAATTTTTTAAAAAAATAAAAAATAAATATAGGGTAGTCCTTCCCTCTTTTGACTTTTCTTCTATATACTTTCATTTGTTTAGTTTTTTTCTATCTTTTTTTCTATAACTTTTTCTAAAAAAAAAACCACTGATTAACAAAGGCTAAAATATTGTTTTCTAGTCAATAGAAAAATTTTAAAAAATAAAAAATAAATATAGGGTAGTCCGTCCCTCTTTTGACTTTTCTTCTATATACTTTCATTTGTTTAGTTTTTCTATCTTTTTTCTATAACTTTTTCTAAAAAAACCACTGATTAACAAAGGCTAAAATATTGTTTTCTAGTCAATAAAAAATTTTTAAAAAATAAAAAATAAATATAGGGTAGTCCGTCCCTCTTTTGACTTTTCTTCTATATACTTTCATTTTGTTTAGTTTTTTTCTATCTTTTTTTCTATAACTTTTTCTAAAAAAAACCACTAATTAACAAAGGCTAAAATATTGTTTTCTAGTCAATAAAAATTTTTAAAAAATAAAAAATAAATATAGGGTAGTCCGTCCCTCTTTTGACTTTTCTTCTATATACTTTCATTTGTTTAGTTTTTTTTTCTATCTTTTTTTCTATAACTTTATCTAAAAAAAACCACTGATTAACAAAGGCTAAAATATTGTTTTCTAGTCAATAAAATTTTTTAAAAAATAAAAAATAAATATAGGGTAGTCCGTCCCTCTTTTGACTTTTCTTCTATATACTTTCATTTGTTTAGTTTTTTCTATCTTTTTTTCTATAACTTTTTCTAAAAAAACCACTGATTAACAAAAGCTAAAATATTGTTTTCTAGTCAATAGAAAAATTTTAAAAAAATAAAAAATAAATATAGGGTAGTCCGTCCCTCTTTTGACTTTTCTTCTATATACTTTCATTTGTTTAGTTTTTTTCTATCTTTTTTTCTATAACTTTTTCTAAAAAAAACCACTGATTAACAAAGGCTAAAATATTGTTTTCTAGTCAATAAAAAATTTTTAAAAAATAAAAAATAAATATAGGGTAGTCTTTCCCTCTTTTGAATTTTCTTCTATATACTTTCATTTGTTTAGTTTTTCTCTATCTTTTTTTCTATAACTTTTTCTAAAAAAACCACTGTTTAACAAAGGCTAAAATATTGTTTTCTAGTCAATAGAAAAATTTTAAAAAATAAAAAATAAATATAGGGTAGTCCGTCCCTCTTTTGACTTTTCTTCTATATACTTTCATTTGTTTAGTTTTTTTCTATCTTTTTTTCTATAACTTTTTCTAAAAAAACCACTGATTAACAAAGGCTAAAATATTGTTTTCTAGTCAATAAAAAATTTTTAAAAAAATAAAAAATAAATATAGGGCAGTCCGTCCCTCTTTTGACTTTTCTTCTATATACTTTCATTTGTTTAGTTTTTTTCTATCTTTTTTCTATAACTTTTATCTAAAAAAAACCACTGATTAACAAAGGCTAAAATATTGTTTTCTAGTCAATAATTTTTTTTTTAAAAAAATAAAAAATAAATATAGGGTAGTCCGTCCTTTTTTAACTTTTCTTCTATATATACTTTCATTTGTTTAGTTTTTTTCTATCTTTTTTCTATAACTTTTTCTAAAAAACCACTGATTAACAAAGGCTAAAATATTGTTTTCTAGTCAATAAAAAAATTTTAAAAAAAATAAAAATAAATATAGGGTAGTCCGTCCCTCTTTTGACTTTTCTTCTATATACTTTCATTTGTTTAGTTTTTTTCTATCTTTTTTTCTATAACTTTTTCTAAAAAAACCACTGATTAACAAAGGCTAAAATATTGTTTTCTAGTCAATAAAAAATTTTTAAAAAAATTAAAAATAAATATAGGGTAGTCCGTCCCTCTTTTGACTTTTCTTCTATATACTTTCATTTGTTTAGTTTTTTTCTATCTTTTTTTCTATAACTTTTTCTAAAAAAACCACTGATTAACAAAGGCTAAAATATTGTTTTCTAGTCAATAAAAAATTTTAAAAAAATAAAAAATAAATATAGGGCAGTCCGTCCCTCTTTTGACTTTTCTTCTATATACTTTCATTTGTTTAGTTTTTTTCTATCTTTTTTCTATAACTTTTTCTAAAAAAAACCACCGATTAATAAAGGTTAAAATATTGTTTTCTAGTCAATAAAATTTTTAAAAAAATAAAAAATAAATATAGGGTTAAATGGTATGTTAGGTATAGGGTTTAGGGTTTAGGGTTTAAGGTATAGAGGTTAGGGGTTAGGGTATAGGGTTTATAGATAGTATAGGGTTTAGGTATAGGGTTTAGGGGTTAGAGGTTAGAGGTTGGTTTAGGTTTAGGATTTAGGGTTTAGGGTTTAGGGCTTTTAGGGTTTAGGTAGTGGTTAGTGTTTAGGTGGTTTAGGGTTGGGGTTGTGGCATAGGGCTTGTAGGTTAGGGTTCAAGGTATAGGGTTTGGGGTTTAAACATTAAATCCTATACCCTATACCCTAAACCCTAAACCCTAAACCCTAAACCCTATACCCTAAACCCTAAACCCTATACCCTAACCCCTAAACCCTAACCCCTAAACCCTATACCCTAAACCCTAAACCCTATGCCCTATACCCTAACCCCTAACCCCTAAATCCTATACCCTATACCCTAACCCTTATACATTATACCCTAAACCCTAACCCCTAAATCCTACGCCATAAACCCTATACCCTAACCCCCAAACCCTATACCCTAAACCCTAAGCCCTAAACCCTATACCCTAACCCCTAAACCCTAAATCCTATACCCTATACCCTAACCCTTATACATTATACCCTAAACCCTAACCCCTAAATCCTACACCCTAAACCCTATACCCTAACCCCTAAACCCTATACCTTAAACCCTAAACCCTATACCCTAACCCCTAAACCCTAAATCCTATACCCTATACCCTAACCCTTATACATTATACCCTGTACCCTAACCCCTAAATCCTACCCCCTATACCCTAAACCCTAACCCCTAAAACCCTAAATAATGACACATATTTGTAACTCAATTTTCATTTGGATTTTGAGGAAAGCCATAGAGATGAAAAACACTTTAAATGTCATTTAGAATGTAGAAAAAAATTAAAAAAAAATAAACGAGGTAGCCGTATACCATTTTCACAAGATCGGGACACATTCCTTAAATCCCTAAATAATGACACATATTTGTAACTCAATTTTCATTTGGATTTTGAGGAAAGTCATAAAGATGAAAAACACTTTAAATGTCATTTAGAATGTAGAAAAAAATTAAAAAAAAAAATAAACGAGGTAGCCGTATACCATTTTCACAAGATCGGGACACATTCCTTAAAACCCTAAATAATGGCACATATTTGTAACTCAATTTCCATTTGGATTTTGAGGAAAGTCATAAATATGAAAAACACTTTAAATGTTACTTATAATGTATAAAAAATTAAAAAAAAATAAACGAGGTAGCCGTATACCATTTTCACAAGATCGAGACACATAAAACTTCCCTAAAACCCCTAAAATAATGGCACACATATTTGTAACTCAATTTCCATTTGGATTTTGAGGAATGCCATAGAGATGAAAATACTTTTAAATGTCATTTAAAATAATTAAAGATTAAATTATTGTTATTGTTAATATGTATTTTTTTATAATTTATTAATATCAATTATTACTTAGGTATATTAATATTTCTTAGAAGTTTAAATTATTAAATTATTATTAATAAATTTAAAATAATTAAATTAATAAATTTTATTATTAATTAATAACATTATTATTTTTGATGTTATGTATTATTACTAGTTATTATTAATATTATTATTAATTATATCATAATAATTATTAATATATTCAATTTTATAATTGAATAATTAACAATAACATCATTATTAGTCTTATTATTAAGTATTATTACTAATTATATGATAATATTATTATTCTTGATATTAGGCATATTACTATAACTAAAATTTTGGGTAAATCAAATAAAAGCATGTTAATATTTTAGATAACTTTTTGTAAATTTCAGTAATAAAAAAAATCTAAAATATTTTTTTCTATTCAATAAAAAATAATAAAAATTTCTAATTATTATTAATACTATTATTAATATTATTACTTATTATAAAATTAATATTAATTAATTAATTAATTAATTATATAATTAATAATTTATTAAAAAATATTATTATTCTTAATTATTAGACATAAATATTTTAGTTAGTGTATAA